>JAOWBL010069667.1:0-19336 GCA_028564865.1 Zenarchopterus dispar
TTTTTTAAACATTGAAAATGATTTGACCTCTCCTGAACACACACACATACAAACAAACACACACAGTTTTTTTCAGAATTGTCTAATAATAATCACAATCAGTGGAGTGTATCTTCATTTTTTGGCAGTGTTCTACAATTTTAAAATTTGAGCTATTTATTTATTTAAATTTTCTGGTGAATTTGTCATTGTGGTGTAGCTTCTGTAAGTTCAAATAGTGACATCAGGGGAAGAAACAAGACAGTTGGTAGGTCAGGTTCATGCAACTGAAATACCTTCCAAGAGCTTCCTGAGAGGATATCCTGCACAAGAAGATTCATCCCTTTTGAGTTTCTTGTTCCTCAGTTCCATAAAGCATCCAGGATTGCAAACTTGTCAGACCCATCAAAAGTGTAGCACCCATCAAACTGAATGAAGTATGGTCATTTCTAGCATTTGCAATGCTTTGTAATTTGTAATGCTTTGATACAAAAGTATCAAAGATTTAAAAGTTAAAAAAAAAATACATGTTGAAACTGTATTATTATGTTTGCGCTTGAATAATGTACTCCCCTCTGTGACTGAACCGTTCACATGATGAAGACTACAGCAACTGCAAATGGTTGCAGCATTTTGTTGACGTCACTGGCCCACTGAATGTCACGTTGAAAATAATCAGGCCAAAAGAGGGCAAAAGAAGAACACCAATGAATTATATCATTGTAAATACTTCAGATAAACCCTCAAATTGGAGGAAAGTAACTAAATTCAATCCAAAGTAAAAACAGGGCAACACAAGACCTGTAGTTGAGGTCACCAGGGGAAGTGGTATTCTCCTGATGTGTATAAATTCCCCTCATGTGAAGGATTTATGATAGTGCATCCATTTAACCACACAAAAAGTGAAGGATTTGGATATTCAGCCAACACTGACAAGCTTCTCAGCAAGTCTTTTAAAAAGGCTAACAGTATATAGATGTCAAGGATGGTGTGACGTGTAGGTCAAATGTTGATGACAAAGCTGTAAAAATAATAATTTAAAAGAAACACAATCTCAGCTGTAACACTTAGTCTTACTTCACCAAAAAGGAGATCTTTATCCACTATGACTTCTGTCTTTTCCACAGCAGAACAATGTCAAATGACCAACAGCAACAGGCTTAACATGACTGAAGGCTAGCCAACTCTTCACATTGTTCCACGTTTTTTCAGAGACTGCCCCCAGGTGGCAGTAAAATGCTACAACATGTCAAGTTGCTTTTGAGTCAGCTGTTTCAGTACCATGTTTTAAATTTGTGAAATTTCAGGTGTTCACTATGTGATAAGGACACAAAAGACACCTCCAACTGAGACACATTACTTTGAAGCAGGTTTTGATGTTTGATTATTTTACAAGAGACTTGGAGTAAACACATATTTTTCCAAGTTCCTGGAGGCTATGTTAGTACTTTAAAACATAATGGTAAAAAATAATCTGTTTGGTCTGTTGTACCATTACCTGTTTTTATTTTTTTCATCAGCTCAATAGATCACACAAAAACTGAGTTCAGATTACCTTTATATCTTAAATTTGTAGCAAATAACTCAATAGCAAGTCATCAGTGAAAATCTACAACATTAGTTAGTGGAATGAATGTTTTTTTTTTTTTCCTTTAATGGTGGGAAGTGATCATCAGCAGCCTGTGATTTTCTGTCACACAAAATGTAGCTCTGTCTAAATCTGTCCTAACCCACACCCTTCTCAAAACTGGCAGGGAGGGCAGCCGAGAAACCAACAGTTAAGGGAAATATTTACAGTAAGAAGATGTTCACACATGGTGGTTGCGTCTCTCTTGCTTGAGTTGATGTTCATCAAAGGTGCTTGGTCTCCAGGATTCACATAAACACTCAGATGAAGCTGGGGCTCAGCTGGTGATGATGCCAAGATTTTCAATGTAAACACTCATTCAGCTCTTTAAGGTTTCAAGCAAAATATGTAAATGAATCGATATGCAGAGATTTATAAAAAATTATGTATTATTTTTGAAACAGGTTGGAAAAAATCAATTCATTTGAAAAATGAGGTGTGGGCTTTCAGATGGTTTTTATTTTGTGTTACTTAATTTACATCCATCATGGATAAGGTGGGAACTAATGACACAACATCAGGATGTTTTCCACTCTGTCTGTGCTTGATTTTCACTTTTTAAGCCATGTTATTAAAGCAGTAAAATTTTGGACTGCTTTTTGAGAAGATTAAAATGGAAAGAGAGTAGGTATCAGAAATGTATCAGAAATTTCTTCAAGGCTATGCACAGAAATGAATCTTGATCTGCAAGTTTGAAATTGGTTTAATCTATACCAATCTCCATTATTTTAATGGAAAGTTTATTTGTTGGTGACTGACCAGACCCATTTCATAGGAGAGAAACTTTGTGAAGGGAATGGTAAACAGGCTAAGAAAATAATCTCACTTCGCATTACTTACTTAACTTCAAAGGGTCCTGCAAGCTGTGAGTATGAGTCTTCTTAAGACCTAAGAGTAAATTTGTGCATACACATGTTTTAAAATGGGAAATATTTTGCTTTTGTGGTGCAAACATAAGAAATACTAATGTTTTTGTTGATGGGAAGATTCTCAGAGCAGAAAGTGGGACCTCCTCTCTCTAATTGCACTCTTAGCAATAACTTCCTGTGGGGACTCCATGAGGGATGTTTGGTCTTGACTCTTTAGATGACCCCAAACCAGAATCCTCAGCACTTATTCTCCTTGCTCATGAAATGTGTTTTGAACTCCAGCCACTCCTAAGTGGAACCCTAATAGTGTGTCTGTGCTGCCAGCTTTTGCTGTCAGACATCGTCTTTTATAGGAAACCACGGCCATGGCTAATAAAATCTCTGTAGAAGGGGCTTCTTCAGCTATACTATATATAAAATCCTAGCTCTATTTTCATGTTGTTGTTGTTTTAATCCATCAGTTTTTGCTTCCATAAATGCATACCAACCTATAAAAACATGACCTCTTTTCCAGTATTCTTATTTCAGAATTAAATCTTCCATAATGCTTCAGTTTTTCAGTGGCTGCATGAAGACTCCCTTATGCAATAAATCATCTGGCTCTGTTTGCTCTGAGAGCACAGTGAAGCTCTGAAGCTCGGTGATAGATATGTGTGGTCAGATGGTATTTACATTTGAAATTGTTCGGAGAGCAGCTTGTCTCTGAAGCTGCCTGGAGTTTACACAGTTTAATCTGGAGACGTCAGGTAGAACACAGGCTGAATGACCACCCTCAGTATTTTCTATCAGGATCAAAAATCACATCTATCAACTGATGGCTTGCTTGCACTCATGTATAGAAAAGTTATAGTTACACTGTGAAATTATAGCAAAGCTCTATATTAAAATCTATGTTTCAGCTATTATCCAACTGCTTTTTATAAATGATTCATTGTGTTGTTACTACCTTGAAATGAGTTACTTATATCTTTCTATTTACACAGTAATATTTTTTAAAAAAAACATAAAAGAGGCCTGTTCAGAAATCTTATGAATACTATTTCTGAATAATAGTTGATAAATGAAGGGGTGTACTTTGCATTCTTATGTGATGGCTTAATCTCATATTGCACAAATTGCCTTGGTTTTGCTGGTCCTGTTTTTACTCACCCGTTATGAACAGCATAACTTTTATGTTTGTGCCTCCCTAGACTCAGCATACCAATGAGGCTGGTTTTTACAGAACCCCATTATTAACAAAGCCATTACCTTTTTCAGTGTAGCTTCCACCAAAGATGCATTTTAATGAAATTTTACTTGTGTGAGATTTAAACTGGAACTGGTTCCTTTTAATCACTTACTGGCAAATCTAAAATGTCCTAAAACGTGATCCTTAACTGATTTCAACTTGACATTCATGAATCATAAACAGAAATAAAGCTGTTAGAAAACACAAAAATTACTTGAAACCTTCTATTCTTGTTCTTAGTTTTATTATTAGATGACAAAGAGGTTTGCTCATCATCTGCTTAACTTTGACTGGATGTAATGTGTTTTTTACTGTTGATGCTGTCTTTTTCAGAAAATTCTTCATTTTATTTTTATTATTTTCTATTTTGTGGCTTCATTGAAATTGTTTACAATCATGCTACATCCTGGAAAATGTTGACTCAAAGGCCTTTAACAGTCCCTGGTTCACCTCTGAACTGTCACTTGTATCAGAAGCACTGTGTGGTGTGTACAAATCTCATTTCAGAGGCATCTGAAGTGCACAGTTACAATTAGAAAAGCCTTAGTTAATATTATATACTCCTTAACCTCAAATAGTTTAAATAATCCTTTGAAATTTTGAGAGCTCATTTAATTGTTTGCTGGAAATATCATTGGTATAAAGCCCCTCCCCCAATACCTTGTCAAAGATGCACAAAGAAATCTCATATAAGTTTGAATTGCATAGCTGTGTCAGTGAGCACTTTATTGCTTCTGTTTCCTTGTAGAGTTTCAACATTAATGATGAGGACTCCCTTGCTGCTTGTTCTGATGATGCTTCTGTGATGAGTCATTCAGCCACAAACAGTCTCAGGGGTTAAGAGGTGCTTAAAGGCATAAAGCACTCCATTTTTTTATGTTTTTTTTTTTTTTTCAAATCTGCTGCTCTGGATGTTTTGGAGCCTCATTTTTAAAAGCTAGAAGCTGATAATGTTGCATCACATTGATGCAGAGCTTTCTGTGGACATAAAGGACATTCCTTTTGTTTGGAAATTAGTTTTTAGTTAGAAGGAGCAATCCTACAGACCCAAACAGTTACAGACTGGTCTGTTGTCAGTTTTTGTACTCACTTGTGATTGAACAACTGCAGTAGTTTCTGCATACTAATATTCTCTTATCAGGTTTTGAATGAGCCCTTAGAAGAAGGCACAGTATAACTACAGCTGGGTTAAAAGTAATAAAGATTTTATTGGATCATCAGACAATGAGTAACTCCTTGGAAATCTTTTTATTGATCTCTTTGAGATGTTTGACACAGTGGATCTAACAATGCTAAAGCAAGGACTTATCTGCCAAAAGACTGTCTGAACATGGTGTTGGATAGCTTGAAAATGTGATTTAACCCTGGAGGTTCACATGGACATGCCCAACTGCCACAGCCTTGACCAAAGCAGCTCGACTTACAACACACACAGAAAGTGTGTGTGTGTGAGAGAGGAAGGGGTGGGTGGGGGGCAGGGGGGTGGGGGGCTCTGATTTGTTGCAACAATGATTTCCAACCTTAGATGTCATCTCAATAAGTAGATAAATAAACAAAGTGCATTGAAGTTTCGCAAGCCCAATGATGCAAAATTTTAATTTGAAACTCCAGTTTTAGCACCATCTGGATTACTGTTGCAGCCATCCCAAAGAGAGATGCTGGCATGTAATTTTTGTTGTTGTGGTAGTGGTGGTTGACTACTTTCATATTCTGGATCCATTTCTGTGTATGGATTTCAAACAGGCATGGCTGAATCTTTTGATGTGCTATTACTGTAAACATAAGTAGACTTTCAAATGTCTGTTTATTGTTACTCAGTTTCTTTGGTTGCTGATCTGCAAGTGGATTTGTATGCATCCACGAGGAACCCTGGCCTTTACAAGCTTGCAGAAATTCAGACAAATTTATATGATACTTAAGAAAAATGATCCATTCAACCAATTAGAAAGCATTTATGACAGTATCTTATTTTAAGGAATTGATGTTAATCATGTTATTTTCCTTTATCATTCTAAAGTAATTATAATCTGTTTGGAGGTACAACAGATGTGAAGCTAATACAGAAGGACTGTAGATAAGATAAAAGTGGCTCAAAATGGCCACTTTAAACCACCACAAAACAATGTTGATTACACTTGATTAAATCTAAAATATTGCAGAGTATCTGCTTGACTATTTTATATATGGTATCTTTATGTTAAAAATAGCCAAACTGATACTTGCTGCTATCTATATTGTTATCTGATCAGAAGTTCTGTAAGTCTACAGGAGATGATGACCTGTACAATAGGATGAGTTGTTTTTCTATTGTTTTGTTTTTTTTTTCGTAAATGAACTCTGAGCAAAACTCAAAGTCATAATTGCTTAGTGTAGTTGGAAAACTTATATCTCAGTACAGCCTTTTTAATGTTCAATGAATGGGAAAACCTTGAATTCAGTTTGGTCAAATATTGGACCAAAAAAATTCACAGAAAGGCAAAAAAAACAAAAAACAAATCCTATGTCCCTCTTTCTCTATCAAAAGGAAAGCTTAACACACATTGTGTTACACTATTACTTTTTCTTTTTGATCAAAGACACCTGGGAGTTGTTTAAGGTTGGGACATGGAAAATGGTGATAATATATAACAGTTTTGATAAACAGAGCAGACCACCTCTAAGTATTTAGAGTAACCATGGGGCTGAAGTGCAGCTACCAGCTATCTGTCCAGCAGAAGAACATTTAAAGCTTTGCAGGTGGATTTTTTTTGATAAGGTTTCTAAATCTAGTGTGATGTTTGAGTTACTGCAGAGATAAGTTGTTTTCTGCGAACTTCAGAGTTTGTTGGCTTCAGGATCTGCTGCCTGAACTTCATACTTGAATGGGGAGGACACCATAATAACAAACATTGCTCAATTCTTCTTGATGAAGTTTAGATAGAATCACATTAATTTTCTTCAGTTTTCATTTCACACTATGAGCAAATTTAGCATAATTAAATAGAAATAATATATTCTCCTAAACCTGCTCAATAATTTTCAACAAATATCATAAATCTAAACCATGGCTCCAGCACTTGGGAATCCCTCAGAAAGATTTATCTTTCACCTTGAGAAAAGTGAAAATAATTTAAGAGTAGATCCTTGGGTTGGTTGACTCAGATGAACTCTCTGAGTTTTCCCACTTCCTGGTCTCCCACTCATCATCGCTATCAAAGAGCACAGTTCCTGCCTCATATTTTCCATGACTGTAGTCTTCTTCTTTGGGGATCAATTAGAGTTCATATTCTCCCACGACCTTCAAAGTTATGTTTCACATTATCACTGCAATGTTTAAATGGGACTTTAGACTTGATGTGGTGCACAGATTCCAGGTTTAAAGTTAATTTTATGTATATGTGTCAATGTGTTGATCTAAACAAGAACTTAGTAGAGGCTTAGATTTGGTCTCAGCTCTGTTTCTGGCCTTTCTTGATCTCTATTGTTGGATGTTGCTGAGACAGAGTAACCCAGGGCCACGTGAGTCCTGACTTGCACTCACAGGTGGGAATGTAGTGTTTCAGCTCAAGTTTAAAATGATTATTATGTCTTGAAACAACCCTGTCCACACACTAGCATGTCAAATAAAGCTGTGAAGAGGGTGAAAATAGCCAGCGGTGCACCAATGCAGCGGATTCAGAGGCCACAGCTGCCTGCCGTTTGATGTTTAACAAACTGGTCATTTAAACAGCACTAATAAAACATCTCCTGCTGAGTGTATAGGCTCTTCATAAACCTTCACTTTGCACTGTTGAGTATGTGCTTCCTTCTGCAGCCGTCCTCTTTCTTGACCAGTGAAAATCTGAGCAGGCGCTTATGCAGAAGTCGTGTTTTCTTAACTATAATTGGAGTGATAAAAGTGAAACAGCCACTGCGTTATAGCTGCTGTAACTCACAGTCAGACTCTGTATCATACAGAGTGGTTCTCACATTTCTCACTGAGTTTAGTGCTTGTATACTGAAGTGGACAAGACATGTAATTAAATGAATTTTTTTTTCCTTTGTTTTACATATGAAATCCAATCAGAGATTAGATGTCTCATTAAACAAGTGGAAGACATTGTTACAAGTACTATATCACCCTCTAGTTGAATAAGAAGGCTAATAAGATTATTGTCCTCTAAGATCTTTTCTAAAATCAGATTAATCACAATATTGTGTGGAAGAATTCATAGTTTTACTGTAATTAAAGGATGAGCATTATCTTGTTGAGGTGCAGTGTGTTGTGCCTAGAAATACCATGACATAAGAACATGATTACTAATGTATTTTAAGTTTTAGAAGATAAAATAACATGCATATTTAACATAATCTTGAGCTGAAATATGAAATGTTGAACTCTGTTGGTATTCAAGTCAATTCAAGATACTTTATTAATAATAATTTTAGGGTTATTAATTAACTGTTAATATTGGTTTGTGAGTACTTTTTAAATCATTTTTTCATGTTATATTCTTTTTGTTAAACAAACTCATAGTCAGTATTTTTTTTTTTTTTTTGACCATACCTCTTCCATGGCTTTACTAATTATGGCAACCTTGTATTAATAAGTATTAGTAAGTATTTATTGCTAAGTATTTCTGTGAAAATGTAGATTAAATAAATTGCATAAAAATTTGTTATAGTCTGTCAGTCAGGTTGCTGATTTTACCTGAAATTTAGTTCTTTTTTTTTTTTTAATGTAAAATGAGGCACTAGTTTCAGTATGGTTTGATGCAGCACAATATAACTAATGACAGTGTTAGTGTTTTCTCTCACTAACTTTGGGCTCCCATCTGAACTGCAGACTCACTCACAGATTCTGACTGTTTCCAGTTTCCAGGAAGGTCTTGTTCTTGTCAAAAAAAGGACATGGCAATAAATCTAGAAATGTTGTTAACAAAACATAGCTAGTTTTCACTGAAGAGAATCATCAGACAAGTCCTCTGAATACAACTAGTGTAGTTCCTTCTCCCTGGAAACTTCCTGCCCTGCAGGCAATGGAGACTGACCATGCAGTTCTGACCTGAGTTTTTGTTCTTTTCGATTAATTGTTTACATTTTGACAGCTACCTGTCGATGGGTCTATTGGTAGTTGAGCAACTTTGACTCCATATATGAGAGTAAGATAGATGCTAATATTTATGAAGGACTGAGACAGGCTCCCAGTCAGCTAGATGCCAGTATAAGAATATTAGTTGCGTTTCTGTTACCACTACAATTGTGCAAACCTAATCTATCACAAAGAAAAACTTGTTATGGAAATGCCTAGAATTAAAAAAAAAAAAAAATCAAGTATTGCAAAAACCTTTTCATGCTTTAATGAGGTGGGATCTTCAGATGTGTTTATCATCCAGTTTAGCTCAAAAGTGTAATGGAGACACTTTTTTCACATTTGCACGTCTCCGCCATCACTGGATGTGATATAATACTTCAATCCAAAGCCATCAAAATCTGGTTACGAGCTGTTTTTGGCCTTATTTATATCATGTAGCAGTCCCATTACCACTTGTATTCTGAAAAAGTGTAATGGGAATCCACCTATTGTTGATTTAAACTTTTAGTAGATATCCAAAATCTTACCCTGCAAATGTAAAGTTTGGTCCAGTCCAGTTTTGATTTTCATCCTAGTTTTCAGTCAAGACAAAGAAGGGAAATGTAGATATAGTTAAAAAAAAAAAGAAGGCTGATGATATACGTGTGAACTGCCAGAGCCCCAAGACTCATGGTGTCAATCTCTTTGAGGGATAGCAGGTCTGGGTCACATCAAGGGTAGCGAGGCACCTTTGTCCATCACTTTCTATTCATTTCTCTAATGCTGAGGTGCCACAGGTTTATCTGAAGGCCTGTAATTATTCATATTTTTCAATCACTACTGACATGATTGATGATATTTCTTTGAGACAAACTACTCCATGGTCTAGTGTCAACAAAAATGGACAGCTCAGCCAAGTTTTAACATTCTCTCTCTTGTTTTTCATTTATTTATTTAGATATTCTGATACATATTTTACACTGTCGTGTTATATTTATAATTTACTTATATGTTCTCCCATTACCACCAGCAATGAAAGATCTGAAATATATAAAAGGCTTTGTAATTACATTTGATGCAAAACATTAGCTAGTAATGAAACATAATATCAACATGGCTCCTGCACAATGTAGTCTTCATCCAAAACATCTGACATCTAAATGGAGTTGTTGTTTTTTTGTTTTGTTTTTTTAATAAAAGGGAATACTAAGTTATTAGGTTATTAGTGGACAAATATGTTTACTACTCAGAGGCTGATTAACTTCATACAGGGGCAGTGCATAATTGGCCTTTCATGTAAAATATCTTTTCAGCCAAAATTGCTTGTATGATTAGAGTGAGGCCTCTCAAAGTCTTTGACTGGAAGCCCCTGGGGCAGAAGGGGGTGGAGGGGAGATGCTTTACTGGGGTGGGGTGAGAAGGGGGCATTCCTAATATTAGGTTTCCTTTAGGCCAGATGCAAGAGGTCTTTAGTCACTTGCATCTGGTCTAGTCTGGTTTAGTGTTTAGCCACTGCAGACCTGCAGTCTTCGGACAAAAACTGGATTCCAAGTCTGAACTCCATGATTCCATAATCAGGTGACATCTGTGGCTACTGGCTGCTTGGTTTTCTTTCCATCAATATGGAAATTGCAGCAGTTTATGAGCAGAGTGTAATGCAGCTTTAATTTTCACAAGAAATAAAGATTTTTAAGAGGTCAACAGTGATTCAGCACCATCATGGGACTTAAATGACAAAAAATGCCATATGGACATAGTATGCACTTAACGCTTGGGCGAATATGGACTCGGAACATGCTCCATGTTCTTGTCCAAGTAGAGTGCAGTGTGCACAGAAAGTGATTTTATTTGTTTGTTTTCAAACATATGTGGGTATTTTAAAATGGCTATCAAGTTACAGTTCAGTCCAAAGCCCCCACCTGCCTCTGAACCCCTACCATCACATGGCCCAGCTGCAGCTGCATCCTTTTTTTTTCTTTTGCTATCTATCAATCTCGATCACTCGATCACTCTCTCTCACACTCCTTGCACCCTTCCCCCTCCCTCTCAACCATCTGTGCACACCAGCGCTGAAGGTGTCCTGTTTCCCTGCAAATATTTGGCTCTTAATTGGAGATTCATAAATGTGAATGACAATATCCAAATGTAAAGATGACTGACGAAGGAGCAGAACATCCCTTTTAGACAAGGAAAACAATAATTTATTTTAATACTCTATTTTGGCAATTTCAGGAAATCTCATAAAAAGAGTAGGAAAGAATAAGCAATTGACTGCTGAATAGTGCAACCCCTACTCCTTTGAAAGCTGTGTGAAAACACTCTTAGCTGGTCTTTCTAAACTTAATATAATCAAACTCTTCCAAGTTAGTCCCTGAGACTCACTCATGTGATTCATCAGCTTTTCTTTTAGCAACACTTCAAATATTTGCAATATTTGGTAGTAAATGTCATTCTTCTTTAAGTTTGGATATTTGCTGGTAAATAGCTTGTCCAGTTTTTTTAGAAGTGGAAATTATGTAGTTCCCCAGTGCCATCTTGAAATCAAGCAAGCCATTTTCTAAAAAAGAGGTTGTCTGGATGGAATCATGTACTATGTTTCTCTATTTCTGTATATTTCATTCAGCTTTAACACTGCCTTCATAGATGCGTAAGTTATTCATGTCATGAATGGCTGTGCGCTTACATACATTCATAGTAAATGTATGTAGTGAATTTTTCCCTTTATGCACTGATTATAAGCCAAATATTCCATCTTCTGTTAATCCTGGAAGGTGGAGTATCCATGTTTTATCATTCATCTCAATGAGATTAATCTGACACAAGACGGTGTTCCACTGAATCAGTTTTCAATGACCTGGGCTCCAGGAAAGGTGGTTTTGTTCATGCATTCATTTTTCTTGTCATGGAAGAGAATATATTTTGTAGACTGCATGAAGAAAAGTGTTCACTCTATATGCTAAGAGACACAGTTTTAGTCAGGCTATGATTATAACTCGACTAAACTTTAAATTTCTTTCATTGTCCCTGTATACACACACATAAGGCGAATTAAACAGGCAACCTGAGACCCACAAACCATCACTAGGGGCTACCACAGGGGGTTCAGCAGACCAGGGCATTTCTGGTCTCACCTCAAAAATGAAATTGCTATCTTCCAGGTCTCTATACCGCCACTCTGCAGCCACAGCAAATTCCACAAGTTTTTTTTTTCTTCCTACAAATATATAATCCCATTTGTAGTGAAATGTCCACTAACTCTTCTTGATTTTTCTGAATACGATGTTGATTCGTAAACTCTTTGTCTTCTCTTCAGTTTTTGAGGTGAGGCCGGAAATACCCAGATCTGCTAAACCCCGGTGCTGCGCCTTCCTGTGATCTTTTGTGGTTCTCGAGTTGCCCATATTTACTGACCAAAGACTATCAGACTCTGCCGTGACAGGTGACAATATGCTTGCTTTCAACTTGTGAGTAATTTTTATTTTTTATTTTTTGGTTGACCTATTGAACCACATAATAATACAACAGATAAACTTTTATTGTTCATTTCCCTTGTGGATTAAAAAGGTACTTTTGAACTGAATCTTTGCTTTAGCTTTTGGTGGAAAGTTGGTGTAGTGGTGGATGATGAACTGATCAGACTTACAGCTCTGTATATTTTGAAGTTTTTTTTCTTCTTCTCTGAATAAGCATCATCTGTTACTTGTGGGTCAATCCCGAGTGGAAATTGTGTGGCTATTAAGAACATGAAGTCCAATTTCAGTCCAGAGAATCATTTGTGTGGAAAAGTGTCTGGACTCCCAACCAGATACATCTACTCTTAATTTTCCCCTAAAGCATCCAAAGATCCTATCGTTTCAGCCCTGGTCTCTAACCTTAATCTTCGCATACAGAGATTTCTTTAAATTTTTTTGTTGAAATTAGAACTTTTTTTGTAAAGGTTTTTCCAAACATTATTATTATTTTAACCATCAAGAAACTATTAAAAGTAAGTCACAAGAACATTTGTATTGAGTGACATGCTTGATCATGTAAATATTGCTCAAGTTTATTTTCCAGTAGGTGTGGTCACACAAAAAAGAAAACAAAATTAGAGTTTGTCAGAGAAACCCTTATAAGCCCTTGCTGTGAAAGCAACAATACGAACGGCTTTACGTGTAAAATCTTGCGTCTTAGTTCGTGTTAAGGGTCCCGTATATTTTCACTGATATTTTAATGTGAAATCCAAGCTGTGGTGCATGCCAGCAGTCTGTACTGCATCCTCAAATCTCTCCGTCCCTCTGATAGATGCAGGCAGTTGAGCTTTCATAGAGGCAGATTCATGCGGGTGTGCAGCTGGCTCCAGACTGAAGTTACAGGTTGAAAGAGTCACAGGCTGCAAGATGAGAAGCAACAGCGTGCTTTTTTTTTCTGTTCAAAGAGGACGCTTCTTTTGTGGTGCACGAAACAAAGAGAGGCAGAGGCATCATGGAGACACTTTGATTTGAATCCTTCACATTTGGCAGAGGTGAAGAAATTCCAGCAGGTTTTATCTTTGCTCTTCTGTCTCTCTTTTGAAAGCATTGTCAGGTTTAGTTCACTAAGGTTGACTCCCTCACCTCTTACACCTGCTATAACTTATTTATAACATGGTTTACGGGCTCACTAATAAAGCACTGTTATTGGGCTACAATTTCCACAATAAAATTGGCCCTCTTTATTTTGGTAGCGTCTATATTAATACGACTATGAATCTGTCCTATGAGGAAAAAAGGCACGAGATTGAATCACTTACTAAGTTTGGAGAACTATTTCTCCATCTGCCAAGGAACCACTTAAGCTTAATGGCAGTTTTGACCTGCAGAAAATCCAGAAACAATTAGAGCCTCTGCTGCTTCTTTGATCTTTAAAAGAACAAGAACGTTGTCTCTGGAAAGTACCAGTACAGTTTTCCTGTCTATTGAGGTACATCAGAGTTGTTAGTGTTACAGTTTTAGTGCAGGTGCTGGCAGGAGTATTCGAGGTGTTCATACAAAGAGCAACCTAAATGTCGTGGAGCCATAGGGTCTGCATGTTATTGTATGGGTGTGTGTGCTTTGTTTTCCTTGTAATTTGCCAGCAGTCTGAAGTAAATGGAGTTCTCATGACCGTTCAGATTGTAATCTCAGCATAGCTAACATGCTGAGGGCATTACTGTATTTTAAGGGTAGCACTTGAGATTTTAAGATGCCAAATATGCTGTGCTGCTGTCAGAGAGCAGTATTATTTCAATTATTTCTTCTTTCTGTAATCAGCAGTAATTTCAGGTACTTTTGGTGGTACATTTTGTTTTTCCTGTGATTTTTTTTTGAGTGCAAAGATTAGACTAGGCAAGACTTTTACATGGGGCTCCAGGGGCCCATGGACAACAGTGGACTTTTGTTTTAATCATGAGAGCCTTTATAAATAAAAAAAGAGGAACAACTACAACTACATTAAATGTAACATGATATCATTTAATGACATGTCAACTTGCATCTTTAAAGTTTTTAAAAGCCTTTACAAGAGTAATCTATAAAAAGCATATGGGCTTTTATGAGTGAAAGCTAAAATCAATAGTGCTTTCATAAATGGTCCATTGGCTCCCTGTCTGACAGGTCACTGGTTCATCATGAGGCCTCTGTTTCAGGAAATGTCTTCCTAAAACTGTTTTTTTCTTTTTTCCTACAGATTTGGTGTAACTGTAGGAGAAGCTGATGCAACAAAAGAGTTTTTGAGCTGAGCTTTGTGTTCGTCCGTGCCGTACTTCTCCCTAAACAGGCCCCTCAACTAATTTGATCCAAGCAGGAGAGAAAAGCAGACACAAATCTGCCTGTTAAAGCTGAACTGAGAAAGGTTCACTGTGGCTTTATGGACGCTATTGTTTTTATGCTTTTTTTTCACAAAGAATTCTAATTACTGGAATATTTTGCCATAAAAATATGTTCTCTCTTTATAGACAAAAGTATAAATAGTAAGCCTGCCATTTGTTTTTTTTGTTTTGTTTTGTTTTTTGTTTTATTTTTTTATTTTTCTATTTTTTTTAAGTGAAGAATAACATTTGGTACAAGCTAATCCCTTACATTTGGGTTGACATATGGAAAAATGAAGAAAAAGTCACTTAAATGTGCTCATGGTTTAGATTAGAAACTTTCCTCTAACATTAGTGACAGCAGTGCATTTACCTTGGAATATTTTCATGTTGACTAAAATGTGTGCTGTGCCTATCTGCACATCAAAACCAGGCTCTGGAAGCGATGCCAGAAGTTCCCTTGCAAATGACTCCCATATGGTTTCAACCAAAACAACTGCTTGGCCTTGTCTTCATGCTGCTTTATCTTTGTGGACTACACAGTAGTTTGAATACATGCTTGTTTAAATGTGTTTGTCTTACAGTTACTATTTCTCAACAAAGTCATTTTTAAATAAATGTTATTTTTTTTATGTAAAACGTGTTCCACAACAATTCTTTTAGTCTCTGTGGTGGATTATTTGGGAATATCTTGAACTTGTCTGTTAACCTTTTTACAAGGTTTTGTCCAATATCTCGCAGCACAATGCTTAGAGAAACTGCACAACACTCAAAAACTTGCATTGTAAGTGTTAAAGCCATAGCGTTAGACTTAGTGTACAGAATTATGGCTGGATTGGAAGGATTGTCATGATAAAGCCTCTTCTCTCTAAATAGAAGTCAAAATCATGCCTTAGGTTTGTAAATCTGCATCTGAACAAATCCAAGGACTTTTGGAACAATGTCCTTCAGAGAGATGAGGCCAAAGCAGAGATGCTTGGCCATAATGGACAGCACCATGTTTAAAGAAAAACAACTATAATATCAGCACAAATCCCTCATACCAGCTTTCCACCACAGTGTTGGTGGGATGATGATTTTGGGTTGTTTTGCAGTAACAAGACATGCACACCTTGCAATCACTGGGTTGACCGTGTATACCAAAGTATATCAACCTGTTCCTATATGATCTAGTCAAAGCACAGACATCAGTCTGACTAAAATGCTGTTGTGGGACCTTAAACAATATCTGCAAAGTGTTACTGTGGAAGTTTGTTCAACAAGTTACTGGAGCATGTGCAGTTCCTTAAACGACTCACTAGAGGCTGACTCCAAAAGTGAGACAATTGAGTCAATGTCCTTTGACAATATTAAAAAATGCATATATATGCCTTCAAGTTTTGCCAACTTTGGTATTAACCATTAATATATATGCAGACAATAAAAATAAATAAATAGATAAATGTGTAATATCAGCAGAAATAAGCGTATTTATAACTTCGTACCAAAATTGGGTTTTGTCTGCAAAGCTAGATTTTACATCTTTTACAACTGTATGGTAGCATAGCGAGTGACTTTTTATGTATACCTAAATATCTTTAGTTTTTGGTGTTTGGCATGTAAGAGTTCAACATTTTCAGTGAAAATGACTAAGCCTGCAGCCTTCAAACTACTATGACTCTTAAATGCTTAGTCCCTGTCTGTGAACTTCTTAGCTGTGAAGAAAGACCTGACAGATCATTATCATTCTTATTTTAAAGATAATCTGGCTTTAATAATACAGCTTGGTTTGCATTTACTTGTACCAACAGATGACTGTGACTGGTTTTGGGTTGGCCTCAAGAACTCCATAAACAAAGCAGCAGGCAGCAACCATGTTCACCCACAACCAAGGGCTGCCAGTGGGCTAACAGAAGGACGGTTCCTTCAGCTGATCCACCCTCGGTCTGAATCCTTCCATACGACAGACTTGACTGTTGGCCCGCAAGCTACCTTCTGGACCCCCAGACCACTGTTAATGTCAGCTACTGATGGTCCCTTTGGTGGTTGGTAGGAACTCTAGTAGGGTGTATTTAGGCTCTAGCAGTACTTATTTCAAATGTTGTTTCAGTGGTTAGAAATTCTGATGGAAAGACAAATGAGACAGAATGAATGTCAGGTAATGCTTGTTAGTACTAAAGCATTTGCACTCTAGCATTATAGGTTAACTTGAACTAAGTCAGGCTAAAACAGCTAGTTTTCAGTGGCTGACTTAAGGTGGGCATACTCCACAGGTATGGGATCATTCTTTCCTCTCATTTGCCCATTTTTGGATTAGCCGGGGTTGGCCAAAGCCAGCTCCTATCAATATGGTGTCATACAGAGTCCCAAAAAAACAAACTTCAAATTGGAAACCTGTTCTTCAACCGATGGATGACATCACAGAAGGTTTGTCTGGTTGTTTCAAAGACAAGTGTATGAATGTACTTAGTTTTTGAAACAGTATTTCTGTATTTTGACTTAGTTTTTTGTTAATCAGCACTGTGTACAATATCATGTGTTGTTGTTGATTTGATTTGAGCTTGTATTTATTTAATTTCCTTAAGTAAAACCTTAGCATTTCTTTTTCATATAACTCTACATTTTGAAGTATGAGTTGTTTTTTGTTAAAGTACCCTTGCACATTTTTTATTAAAAAGAAAAAAAAAAAGATTGACTCAGTTGCATGAACTTTCTCATACTCATGTTTTATGCATCATTGCTTTCGGCATGTCTGCGTTTGTCATTGAAACTGAGCACGGCCTACTGTGTGCTGCCCAGAATGGCAGGAGGGCTTCAGTTTCCCTCCCGCACGTCCCCAGTCCATTACCCAGAGGTCTTTGCAGCTCATTCCATGGCCCTAACAAGACCTTGGAGGGCCCATGTTAGTTGCACATTAAATGTGATTCATACCACTGAAACTGAGACTTTGTGCCGAGAGTTCAGCAAAAACCATTTTATACCATAAAATATATGTCTGGTCTGAAGGTACTGATATCATTTTTTTGTTTTTTTCCTATGAAGCATGTTTGTCTTGGTTTGTGTTAGTAAACAGATCAGAATCAAAATGTAGGAGAACTTCATTATAAGTTAAACAAGTTTAAAGTTAAGGTTGATGTACTTTACAATAATAGCTGTTTCAGAAGATGATTCCGTAATTTTTTTATCCATCAATGCATTGTATTAATAAAGTCTTTGATTTTATACAATATATAAACACCTATAGAGGATACAGTATGTAAATTGACAAAAATAAAGGTTGGGAACACGTTTTTTTCCTTTAAATTCTAATATGCCGTGAAATTCTGTCAAGCAACAATATATGACTATCTCTAAACAGTTCCTCTCCACCACTGGCAGAGCTTATGTTTATGATTGAGATTATATATAAGAAAGGGGAGTGCTCAGAGGGCAAAGACATGCCAGTCTTGGTAAAATTAGACCATCATATTGAGTGTTGACAGAAATGCTGAGAGTAGGGCAGTGCTGCAGGAATTTTTGAAATGACATGGCCTATATGTCATGAGGTGCAGCTGCTCCTGTCAGGTAGGGGAGGTGCTCGGGTAGAGAAATGGAAGATGTATAAATCAGGAGTTGGTGCTGAACTCTGACCAGAGACTTGAGAGTCGCCTGATGGAAAAATCAGTCAACTTAGAAGGAGTGCTTTAGACTCTCTATGCTTCTCACAGGAACGTTTGTCCTCTAGATGCCCATTAAATTGGAATGTATGAAGAATGACGGCACCATTATGTCACAAATTAGTTAATGTTACATGTGTTTTGGTTTTTTTATTGGGAGTGGGGGGTTGTTTATGCTTACCATTCATAACAGGATACAGTGCATTTCAATAGTTAATGTTTCTTTTTTTTTTAAAAAAAAAAAAAAGGAAAAAGTTTGAACAGCCAAATTTTGTGTACACACAATTTTACTTTGACATGAAAATGGAAATACATTTCTCAACCAAAAGATGCTTTAACAGCACAGACCATGTGGAGACCATCTCAAGTTCAAAGTGAGTCTCTCTTCCTATGTAAGGAGTTTTTCTGAACACTTTTCTGCTAAGACTCATGCATACCGGATATTCTGATACTAAAAACTGATGTATGAGAAGTGCTGACCTTTTCTTTGTGAGGAGAACGTGACTGGAAAGTTTAGCTTTTGTAGATATCTTTTGGCTTGTTGAGTATTTGAGTTGGATGAATCCTCAAAACGTCTATCCTTCCACTTTTTTTTAATACCCTGTTATCTTCATCCTGCTGAGGGTGGGAGGTGGTTGGGACGGGGTGGAGAGATGGGGTACACTCTCTGAACAGGTCACTAGTAGATCACAGGACCACACAGAGATAAATGAGCAGGCCTTCAAAAATAAGCTTTACTGGAAAGGGAAAAAAATAAGTTAGTGGAAAGACTTTACAGGATACATTCATCAAATCAAAGCCAGAATTGTCACCATTGCACAAAGTGAATATACAGAACCAAGAGTAGTGACATTTCCCACATTCAGAGCCTGTTTCATCAAGAAGATTACAAAGATAAGACAGTTATCAGAGTCTGCATACTTTTATAAAACAAAACAAAAATGTTCACTACATGCCAGATTTGTCAAAACATGTTTCAGGTTGAAGGAGTTTCAGATGTTACATTACAACGCCTTTGCAAAGAGCTTTTGATGCCAACTGCAGATAATATTACTTTTGATTTTTTCTTTCTTCTTCTTTTTTTCATAGTGTTTGTGGGATGAAATGAACTGAAATATGACATATATATATTTATATTATATATATATATATGTCATATA
>JAOWBL010069668.1:0-18259 GCA_028564865.1 Zenarchopterus dispar
TGTGTGTGTGTGTGTGTGTGTGTGTGTGTGTGTGTGTGTGAGAGAGAGAGAGAGAGAGAGAGAGAAAAGGGAATGTGTGCAAGTTTATACACATTCTGAAAGAGTGTTCATTGATCTTCACTGGCTACCTGTGATTGCTTGAATAAAATACCAGCATGGTTGGTAGTAGAGGTTTTAACTCCATACATGTGGCTGTTTGTGGAGGCTTTAATTCAGTACATCTGGCTTGTTTTGAGGTTGTTGTGGCAATTTTTATTTTTTTGCACAACTTTTAATTCATACAACCTTAAAAAAATACAACACTGATAAGCCTTCAGTGGTTATTTATTTGTTCAGCTGGAGAGTCACACATGCAGCACAGGCTGGATAGTTGAGTCTATCTTCTGCTCAACTACAAACATATTTATAAGTCACAGTTTGGGTATGCTCACAAGCATCTCAGAGAAACAACTTCTTACATGATGATAATCATGATGACGCAAAGTACGTACCATACCTCTGCTTATCTTATTCACGCTTCTGCCTTACAGACAGTTTCTCTGAGGATTATTCTGGTTTTCCTCTGTGCAGGTGGCAAGCCATGCAGTTACAGTATGTGTCAGAAGGCGCTCAATGCAGGAACTATAAAAGCTTCTAAACATCTCTTTTGATGAACAGGGCTTTTTTTTTCGTGTTTGGAGAAAGCAGAGCCACTGTTGAGGCTTTTTTTTTTTAACCAGGACAGTGAAGTAGGAGGTTCCGTGTGAGGTCTTCTCTGATATAGATCCTGAGAAACTTGGAGGAATAAACTCTTTCCACTGCTTTTCCTCTCATGGTAAGAGGAGCAGTGACCCATATATCAATCTTTCCTAGAAATGGCTGCAAATTTGAGCACATAAATCATTCTATGAAAGACTTAAGTGTGATTCATATGACTTTTACACCTCATCAGTTCCATCATACTTGCTACCAAAAAAAGAAATATGTTGTAGTCCTGAGGCATCTAGGCCTACAGAGGAAGGAGTGGCAAGTCTGGAATTGCCCTCAGTTTCAGGTGGAGGAGATATTGCTGGAGTCTAACCAAGACCATAGTAACTAGTTGTCTTTACCAAAATTCTTAATTTCATTTGTCTATCAGCTCAATCAGAGCCAGAAATAATTCCCCGCCTTCTGTAGAAACTTGTTTCACATTCCCTCATCTCTGCTCTGAACACAAATGAGCTTCTGCTTCCCACTTTGGTTCATTGCCATAACCCTGAATAGTAACTGCCAAGGTTCCTCAAAAAGAAACAGAATTACTCTTTGTCTTGCAGTAAAGGAAATAAACTGTACCACCCTTGCCTTTACTGACATTTGAAACATCCAAATAAATTAATTTTTTACTTAACAGCATACCTTGGCTGTGTCAGAAGAGTACCTTCTTGGTCAAATACTTACCAAAATTCCCTAATGAGCTTGTGTATCCTTCTTTTAGCCTCCAATCGGGGCTGTGGTGAACAGAGTTGGCTGTGGTCCTTCAGTAGCTGCTCATGACCCCCCTCCCCACCCCACTGCACCACCCACCCACCATAACTCAACATGCTCAAATCACAATACACAGCTGCTGTGATGTGTACAACACATCCCACCAGTTGAGGCTGACTGCACTGACTGGAAATGATTGTACACCTATTTTGCACACATTTTTCTTAAGATATGCATGTTTCATAACCAACATAGACAACTACTGCTGTCTATGTTTAATTTTAGGATGATGTTTGTGTATCTGACCCACTAATATTGTGGGTCTGCAAATTTTTTCTATTGAGACCTATTAATTAAGGGTTGATGGCAATAGTTCAAATAAAAATACAATAGTGCAAAAGTCAGAAAAAATAGTAGTCTTATGTCTACGAATTTTTAAATATGTACACAACTGAACAAAGGGATCCAGGCTTGTAGTTGGTGATAACCTGAAGGCCCTCCCAGATGGTGGTGGAGTCTCTGTTGATGTTCCATTCTTTCGCCATGTAGATTTAGCTGTTCTAATCTGTTTGCTAAATCTGTACTTGGCCTTACTGTATCTGTCTGTCACCACATCTGAGTACAATTCCTTTTCTGTCCTGAGCTGAGTTTAGCTGTAAACCATTGGCCATTAGGGTCTGATCCAGGCCTGTGGTATTAAAAGGAAAGGAAATGGTTTGTTCTCAGACAGTCCTCTGCAGAGGGAGATTCATGCACAAGTGCATCAATTGCCAGAATCTGCTTGTAATTGAGAAATAAATAGTGATTCTCTAGAAGGGGGGCAGGCAATCCTGGTCCTCAAGAGCTGGTGTCCTCTATGTTTTAGATGTTTCCTTGTTTCAACACACTTGATTCAAATGAACGGTCATCAACAGCTCATCATCAAGCACAACTCTGGTAATGACACAGCCAGTTTTATCAGGGTAGGCTGAAGCAGGGAAACATCTAAAACATGCAGAGAACACTGGCTTCCAAGGAACGGGATTGCCACCCTGGTCTAGAACATCATAACATGCTTTCCCCAGGGGCAGTCCCTGCAGTCCGCTCACAGTCTAATGATTAGACTTATGCATAAGCAAATAATCTACTTGAAAGCAGGAATATAATGTTTTTGTTTATGTGTACACAAGTGTCTACATAATGTGTAGTGTGAGATGTGAAGACGTGTGTTTGTTTTATTATCTACATTCTGCTGTCTCACTTATGAATCATGTGAGGTGCATGTGAGGTACAAAAGAAACAGACATCTTTAACTGGGCACTTGGATGGTTGCAGATCTTTCAACCCAATATGCCTGGAGTTGATGATGTTTTAACCCTGTGCATCTGGATGGTCGTAGATATTTTGACCTCGTACTTCGTGTTGATTGTGAAGAGTCTGACACCGTACATCTGCATTGCTGTATGTGTGGATGCTGTATGTGTGGATGGTTAAAACTCTAGAAGTTTTAACCCCGTATGCCTGCATGGTAGAGAATAGTTTAGTCCTGTATATCTGGTGCTCCACAGAGCTCTACCTCCATATATGTGGATGGGTTTAGAAATTTTAATTTCATGTGAGTAATTGGTTGAGGTTTTTAACCACATTGCTCTGGATTGCTGTGTATGTTTTAACTTTGTCTGTGTTGGTGGTGATCAATGGTGGGCCATATATCGGTCATAATAATACCAATAAAATTATTAATAAGGTATAAAAATTTCATGTCATGGTATTCTGATTTGTTCATGTATTTCATGTACGCTTACCATATGTATAAGGAACAGTGTGATAAGGCTCCACTACAGATTTATGGTCAAGTAGAATAACAGTTCTATCTAAGCCTGATTGTTATCGATGGCGAGTGGAAGCTTCATAATGGGGGGTGGGTGGGTGGGGGGTAATTCGGTTAATGGTTCACTGCCTGTGTTTTCTTCCTCTTCTTCACCACCAGGGTCATCCTACACACCACCATCTTACTGTATGCTGTCTGGCTACACTTTACCCTACTACTACTTTGCAGTCACTAATCTTCAGATTACATTGTCTACACAAGATGTAGTCATCCTGTATGTTCCTAGCTCCACTCTTATAAGTGACCCAATGATCCTTCCTCTTCTGGAAGAAAGTATTCACTACAGCCATTTCCATCCTTTTTGCAAAGTCTACCACCACCTGTCCCTCCGCATTCCTATCCTGGATGCCAAACCTATCCATCACTTTCTCATAACCTCTGTTGCCTGCACCAACATGTCTATTGAAATCTGTTCCAGTCATCAACTCTGGGGATACTCTGCTTGCTTCATCTAACTTGCTTCATCTAACTCCCTCCAGAGTGTCTTTTTCTCTTCTAACACATCCAACCTGTGGAGCATAACCACTGACAACATTAAACAACACACCTTCAGTTTCCACCTTTAGACGCATTACTCTGACACTCTTTTCACCTCCGGAACATTCCTAACAAACACCTCTTTCAATATAACTCATACTTAAACCCTGCTCTGAGGCTCCTGGCCTACCTGGCAAACCCATCCTACATCATGATAAGGTTTTTATCCGTTTAGATGCCATCCACTTCCCAAAAACTTTTGCTGTTTGTAATTGTCAAGGTCACACTGGCTCCACAGACTTTGTTTCAACATGGAATGCCAGCAGTGGATGCAGCAGCTAAGCAAGCTTCAAACTCTGCTTATTAGGTCATGACTCACACCTCCTCTTGCTCCCTTCCCCAAACTCCTTTACCAGACACTTTCTGTGGTATGCAGAGTTTTGCCACACCAGAAGAAAAAAAACTATTATGGAAGTAAAATGGAGATGTTTTCTCTGGGAATATATAGTTTAGCCCAAATCATGCAGGCTTGCTTGCCCAAACATTTCTTTTCCTGCCTTGCTAAGTTGACACATGGCTTAGAGCATGCATCCAAAAATGGTTTGCTTGGTGTTTCAATGACATTTTTGTAAGGATTTTCATCCTATGCACAAAAATACTACCACGCCTGCATTTGTCCGAACAATAACAGAGGGAGAGGGAAAACAGTTCTTCAAGCAACCCATTCAGAGTGATACTCACTCGCTCATTTGACCACCTCACTTAGCACCAAGAGTTAAAATCTCAATAACAATCCAGGTGTACGTGGTTAAAAATCTCAGCCACTCACATGTTCAGAGTAAAACTAGATAGTTGTGGAGGTATGAAAAACGACAGTGACAATGACCAGAAAACCTGCTTACTGGCTGATACCAAGCAACAATACTAAAGTGGAAGTGGAGGCAGGATACAGAAGAGACTTCACAACTCCAAACTCCAAAAGAATTTAAATAGACTCCTGGATGGTGAGGGAACAAACATGCCAGTTCAAAGAACATCCTTTAACATGTGCATTTGGCATTTCCACAGAAGAGCAGTGTACTTATCTGAGGTTGGTTCCCAGTCAAGGATTCATTTACAGCATTTCACAAATGGTCCTAAATCCTGCCACTCACTTTTGACATGTTTTGATAGTGAAATATGATGTTCAGCTCCTAAAAGTAGTTATATTTTTTCCTGTTGTGGGTGACCTGTGCTGGTCCCAGAACAATGTTTTTGTCACAATAGTTTCCTTAACATCTTACTCATCACATTTTTTTCTTCTCTGCAGCCGAGTTGAATTCTACATCAGCACCTTTAAGAGTGTGACAAATCTGGAGGCCAAGTTTCACCGAGAGATCTCAGTGGTTAGTAGTGACATGCTTTTTCTTCAATTCTATACTTGCATGATTCAGTCAATCAGATGAAGCAGCAGGGTTCACTCTGGACTGTTGTACACATGAACTATCACCAGCAATCTTCTCAGAATATGAAACCCAACTTGTTTATGTCAACTTCCAGGTGTGCAGGCAGCTGTATGAAGTGATGACCATACTCGCTGAGCAGCACTCTGACAAGGTGTTCACCATCCAGGGAGCACCCAGGTAACTACAAACTGGAAATGCCTGACCTCTTCCAGCCTGATCATTAAAATAATTCTTAATCACACAGAGCATGAAACATCATAAAATGCTCACCTTTAATCCTCAGAGGACCTTCATTTCTCTTAAAAAATCCCTATAAAAACTCTGTTGGACATCAGGAAAATCTGTCTTGGTCCAGTAAATGGTAAGATGTTCTTGATTTCGAGAGTGTAGGAACCATTTTTCATTTTTGTTTAGGTTTTTCTCTCCAACCCTCAGGGGGTTGTATTTTATCTATGTATTCTACCTGATGCTGATTCTGGCCTGAGATCATACAGATATGTAAGGTTATCTGTCAGGTGTTGCTAATTGGAAGAGGCAAACAATTTCCACTGTTCTCACTTTAAGTTTCTTTGGTCTTTTGTTTAATGGAAACAGAAAAATAAATGGACATTGGAAAGTTAAATACACATTGGAAAGAACAGCTAATGTGATCATGAACACAAAAGAAGAACTTGAGTCCATGTAAAACTATGCCTAACAGTTTTATGTCTGACTTCTGCTACGTTTATCATCATTTACTCTGCTCTGGTAATATTTGCACCTAATTTTACTTTTCTGCTTAAATCACACATGTTTTCAAATTCAAATTCAAAAATAATTTATTCATCACAGAAGGGAAATCAATTAAACATTTCCTTTACTTGCATAGCAGAGTTATTCATGTACACCTGCTAGGTCCTAAGATAAACTCACTTTAGCTCAGGTATCTCATTTTTATAGTCTGGTCAGCCATTTTATTTCTTTCCCTCTTCAGTGCCAAGAACCAGTCTGGTTCCCCTGATTGGACTTAGATTTCTAGGACACTGTACCACCAGATGAAGAAACTGCTTCCTGACGTCCTTGGATAGACATTCAACCAATCAGAGAAAGAAATCTTGTAATATAGGCATGGCTACACTACACTGCACTACACTGGTAACAACAAATTACATAAAAATGTCTGCAGTGAAACAGGAAGGCTGGTGACCAGTGTTGTTCTGGTGTTATCAGTTTTGTCATTGTGGTTATGGCTCATTGGGACAAATCCACCTGTACCTGTGAACCTGACTCATCTCACTACAGAGAATTTGAAGGAATTGACTCTATTTTTTAACAGGATTCTCAAAAATGTTCTTCCTTAGAAAAAGGGCAAGCCTCCATAATAAAAGTTTTAAGACTTTAAGAGCCACTGACAACTGAAATGAAGAATGTGTTAATTTTTTAAGCTCTTTACCCAGTTTATGTCATGTTCAGGACACTCTGTTTTCCCAACTGGCCTTGAATGCATCCCATTGCTCCCTGATGAATCATCTTTTGCACCTGGGTCTCTCTTTACTTAAGCAACAGATTTCTGCCATAATTTTCCCCCCTTTGTTTCTGTTTTCTGACACTGATTCTGCCTGTTCCCTTCTGGATTATTGTTTTTTTCTGGCATTGCGCTTGGACTGTTTTTGTATCAAGGATTTTGGATTATGGACTACCTATTTCTTATGGCATCAGATTTAGACTAGTTTTGGATAAAGGATTTTGGATTTATGGATCTTTGTCACTTTGTCAGCCTGTCTGCTCTACAATAAGCTATTCTCTTAACCTAATATGTGGGTCTGTCTTCTCTGGGTTCAGTCAGTCGAATCATTACAATACAATCTGGCCACCACAAGCGCAGAACTGACATATTGTAGAAGGGCTGAGGCTGTCATCACACAACAGCCAGCTGGACTGTCAGCACTTGCTGAGGGTGTTAAAGGACTTTTGGAACAGATAGTAGTTTTAACTCGAACCCAGTCTCCGGATCCCAGTCTGTCTGGGCCAGCAGTATCAGATCCACCAATGCATTCATTCCTACATAAACCTCGAGTGAACCCTCCAGAGAGATGGCGATGAACCGGGACGATGTTGAGCATTTCTGATTCAGTGCTCTTTACTGTTTGAACTCCAACAATCCTCTTTTCCATCCAAGAAGGCTATGTGATTTCACTGCTTGTGAGGGTTCAGGTAACCATTCTGTCAGTGAGTTGAAAAATAAACTCGTACATTGTGACATTTTTGTAACAATGTTTTGGTAAAGACCATTAACATCTCTCTCTCTCTGAGGTCTTTCTATGGCGTGGCTTCATGGAGTGCACACATGAAGGGGACCCAAGCTGTGGATTGCCTGCTAATCATCTTGTTGGGGCAGACCATGAAGTTAGAGTAGAAGGGTGGAAGTGAATGCGAGTTTTCTTCAGTTTGTTTTGGTTAGATGTTTTTGGGTTTTTTTTCTCTGTTAATTCGGTCAGTCATAATGTGGCATGTAAATGTCTTGGAATTTCTGTAAATATTTATTTATCTTTTTAAAATTTATTTATTTATTTATTTTTTTTTTAGGGCATGCAGTTTGAGGACCCTATCACTGAATGGTAGTGGTTTCATTTTGAGGGATTTATGAACTGTGTAATGGAGTGAGTTGGAGATGGATAGAGACAGAAAGGCTTCACTGTTTTGACTGATGCTGGAAAAAATTGTTTTACCTCCTATTAACCTGCCATGGGTGAGCAAATTTGTGAAATCCACTGACTTTTTCCAAGTAAAAAACGCGAAGCTCTGAAAACTCCTGTGGAGTCTCTTTGCTCTCTGTGTGTCTTCATGGTTTACCCTTTAAGACTGCTAATGGTTCTGGGGGGAAACACTGCTGAGTCAGTCTCTTGCTGTTTTTTGCTGTCATCCTGTCCCATGTTTCATCTAGAGATGGTAACAGCTGCTCAGAAAATGACATAACCTGTTTTTATTGACTCAGGTGCAGAAACTGAGTTTATGGATCTCAAGCTGGCCCAGTGACTAGAAGTGAGCTTGGTCAGACTGGAGAGACCTGTTCTGTTGTATGCTCTGGGTGATCATGTGTTGCACAATTTCACTGGGGTACCTTCACAATATCACACCCTCAAGGAAGTCATTATCAAAGACCAGGTGTATTCTCTTCCTCCGCACCACACATATTATGCCATAGACTTGATTCTTGGATCCAAACTCCCTAGGGGTCAGTTATATTCATTGTCAGAGCCTGAGAAGGTGGCCATGAATAAGTACATAAATGATGCCCTCTTTGCCGGGCTTATTTGACCATCTTCTTCTCCGGTTGGAGCCGGATTTTTTTTTTTTTTTTTTTTGTGGGTAAGAAAGATGGCTGCCTTTGCCCTTGCATGGACTATTGGGGTTTAAATTACTTAAGAATCATCTATTGCTGCTTATTTCTACAGTTTTAAATAAATTTCAGTGGGCCACAGTTTTCATGAAATTGGATCTCTTTAGTGCGTTATGGGAGATGAGTGGAAAACTGCTTTCAACATTCCAACAGGACATTATGAATATCTACTCATGCCTTTTGGGTTAACTAGTGCTCCAGCCATGTTTCAGGCTTTAGTTAAAGACCTGCCCCTGGAATGGATGATTACATTCTTCCTGCTTCAGTCTTGGGGCAACTAAGTTGGGTGCAAATTGAGAAGGTAAACCGTGTAAACTGGCTGGCTGGCTGGGTATTTGTTTTGCCTTCTAAGATCCTTGTGTTTTGTCACTCTTCCCAGCTGGTTTGTCATCCTAGTATTGCATGAACTCTGCATCTGGTCACACAAAGGTTTTGGTGACCCGCCTACTGCTGAGATGTCCAGAATTTTGTCTTTGCTTGTCCAGTGTGTGGTCAGTCTAAAACACTCGGTTAACTGCATCCCCTGTCAACTCCAAAGAGGCCATGATTGCATATATTGATGGACTTTGACGGGTCTTCCTCTCTCCAAGAGTAAGACTGTAATTCTGACAATTGTGTTCAGGTTCTCTAAAAAGGCTCACTTTGTTGCTCTCCATAAGCTCCCAAAATCAAAGGAAATGGCGGAGAGCTTGGCTGTCCATGTTTTTAGGTTTCATGGTCTTCCTCAGGATATTGTTTCTGACCACGGATCTCAGTGCGCATTCTGTTGCCTCATGCAGTGGTTCATTGATGCTATCTGGTCAGGTCTGCTAGTGGCAGTCGGGTGGGGGCTGAAGAGGGTCCGGGGGGATTCATGTTCTGGAGATTCTGTTTTCCAACCCAGCCTTGAATGCATCCCAGTGATTGCTCCCTGATGAGTAATTATTTGCCCTTGGGTCTCTCTTTACTTAAGCAGCTGGTTTCTGCCTCTGCCTTGCCAGATTGTCAGTGTTACTTCATGTTCATGTCCAACCGCATTATTCCTGTGTTTTGAGTTCTACGTATGACCAGTTTCTGTTTCCTAACACCGATTCTGCCTGTTCCATTCTGCTGGATTATTGTTTCTTTCCGGCTTTGAGAAATCAAATAAAAAGCAAAGTACAGAAAGCAGCTGTATTTCAGGTGTGCAATCAGAGGTCTCTTTTGTTCCTCAGTGATTCAGGACCACTGCGTCTCGCTAGAACACCATCACCTCCAGAAGATGAGAGTCCACCAGAAAGTCCAGAAGCTAGCACCAATCACATGCTCCGTCCAGTCTCACCTGGGCCACCACGTCCCAAGTCCCCAACACAGGTATCCTTGAAAGTTTCTCAGGCCTGATCTGCAAAGGTGGGTCTGACTGAATTGAGCCCCATATATCTGACTACAAATAAATAGCCAAATTCTATAAATCCAGATCATATCTTTCCAATTCAGTGGTTCAAAGTTATCATTGATTGAGAAGTGATTGCTAAGTACATGGATACAAGAGGATAGACAAAACTAAGAACTCAAGTCAGCCTGATCTCAGAGAATATTGAATACGAAGATTGGTTTAGAGTTGAACACTTAAGTTTCACAATAAAGGGTCAAACATGTTCATATATATTTTGAACTTAAATCTGACTTTTGAGATTGTAACAATGAATGAAACCACAGCGAAAGTGTCAATGCACAAGAAAAGGTTCAGAAACTGTTCTATGGCACAAAGAAGGGAAGCACTGCACCTGTTGCTGTGAATCCTGACCAGTCTTGTTTATTACAGTGGTAGCAGGAGCCGCAGAGTAGTCCAGAAACACACTACAAGCAACTGTCTACACTACTCTGCTAAAATATGATTGGAGTCTATATTGGCACCTGATTGCTCAATTTGTACCCAGCAGACTGAGCTGGCAGAAAGCCAGGCATGAGGATGGTGAAGACAGTTTTCAAAGTAAAACACCCCTAAAGGGCTCTTACTTGTACATGGGCAGGTCTGTGGATGATTTGGGTAAACAGTTCAGAGGGTTTAGAAAAGATGTGAATTATGTACGAGCAGAGGTTCAGAAGTCAAATATATTTTATTTGTAAAATTCTAGAAATAAGTCATGGTGAGATATGTCATTAAGCAAGCAGACTAATGTATGATTATCATGTGATCTCAGTCTTTGAGTAAACTTGTAATCTCAGAAATTCAGCCAAGGAGGAACTCGGCTTTTTAAATGCTCCCAGTGGGAGCATTTAAATAACACTAAAGATGGAACAAAACGCTGCAAGAGTAGACCAGGATTTGTGATCTGTGTGATCCTAGCTTTAGGATGACTTGATATAACTGCTACCATTCAGTCTGTTCAGAAACTCTTATGAGTTAGCATAGCTCCTATAATTTTATTATGATTAGTGATGCTTAGACATACACTATTACACTATTTCACTATTTTTCTCTGATCGGCTATAATTTGTCTTGGTCAATATTAGCCACTGACATCAGCTGACTGTGGTTGGTTAGTTTTCGTTAAGTGCTTGCATCTTCCCTGTGCATGTTTTATTCCACCTTCTCTATCTAGTTCATAGGTCTTTTTAAGGAGCAGAGGTTCTCATCTTTCCTTATGTCTTTCACTTATCAAGGTCACTGCTGCTGTAATGGTCCCCCCTCTTCACATCTCCAATACCGGTGCTTCCATGATGGGAATGGAAGTGTTGTCTTTGCATCTGTTTTCATCTGTTCCCAGGTTCCACATGGTGTTTTTCAGAAGTGGAGCGAAATAGACTTCCTGTTGTACAATTTATGTGATCACGAGTTTACCTGGACGTTTTGAGATCATGTGTGAATCATGCTGTAGCCTGCCGGTTTAAAGATGTATTTCTCTATGATGTGGCCTTTCTGAAATTACACATATAAAATGATGAGTGGTGTCAAATGAGATGAGCTTTTTAACTTCTAAACTGAAACTCTTTTCTAATGTAGTTCAAATTTTTTGTAAAATGCTCTGAATTGTTTACCCACAGCCTCCATAGCGTAATGTTGTGTCCATGTACGAGCCACTTGTGGTTTATTTTGAAAATTCATCAGATTGTGTCTGACTTCCTTCCAGCTCTGTTTGCTGTTTTTATATTGAAATAGGTGCAGTCAAGTGCCTTGATATTAAAACACAAGCATTAAGACAGTCATTGAAGTCATCATCACTAGATGGGATAGGCTCCAGATCACATGCTGCTGAAAAAGACTTAGGTGGTATCAATGATGAATGGATGTAGTTGATTATTGCTCCAAGAAAAATAAATCAGAACTGGCTGGAGAGCTCTTTAGGCATATCAGAAATCAAAAATTGGAAAGAAAATTGCAACCAGTGCATTTCTAGGTGTGATTAGTTAGAGTTGGTTATGGTTTGTAATGTAAAGGCTCATTAAAATGGTTGGTATAAACATGAACACGTACATGGAAATACTGCTGTGTTAAAATTAAAGACCAAATAAGTTATCATTTCTGCACCTCTATAGTGACACTACTATGTTTTGAACAAACTACCAGTTACTGGTTTTTAGACTCTGAAATGGCAATTGATGCTAATGATGGAGTAATTGGTAGAGCTAGTATTTGTTTGTTGGACTGTTTCAACTTCACAGTAACTTTTTGACTGTTTTTCTTCTGTGCTTGCTTTTCTCTGTCCATGGGTGAGTTCTTTGTCTTTTACATCTCCGTCTCCATCCATGTTCAGTGGATGGCAATCACCTGTGTTGACCATGAATGGTGTTAAAGTCCTGTGAACACACGTCTGTATGTGTCCATGTGTCTATGTATGTACAGTTTGTGTGGTTCTGTAGGGAGCTTCTGAAATGTTGAGTCAGTGAGGTCAATTGGACCAGGTTCAGTCACACCAACAGTCTTGAAACAAACAGTGAAGCAGCTCATAGCAGGAAAACTGCACTTCCAATTCCAATTGACCCTTACAGACTTTCAGGGTCAATAAATCCATTAAGTTGTGTATAGTAACTAGAGTCTTCATCCAACAGTAAGTTCATTACCATTGACCTCTAAGTCAAAACGGAGCAATGGAGTGGGTCCCAACAGACTTCTGCTAGTTCTGTTTTCAATTCTATCACTAATGGTTCCCGGATCTGCTAGTCCTGGTTTCAGTTCCACTAATCCTGGTTCTCAGTTCTGCTACTACTGATTTGGGTTTTACTAATCTGGTTCCAAGTTCTGCTAGTTCTGCCGTTAGATCCAGTACCCCTGGTTCTCAACTCTACTAGTTCTGTTTTCAGATGAAAATGAATGTAAAGTAATATTAATTAGCATTGTAGGTTAGCTGGAGCAGCTAAATGAGATTGACATGAGTTGGGCTTGTTATAGTCTTTTTTTTCCTCTCTCATTTCTGACATGACAGTGTGCAGTGCAACCTGTGAAACCTGTGTAAAATGTTATACAGACTTTTCTTTTGTTGTTTTTATGCAGTCTATGTCACCTAGCAACAGGTATTGGAGATGGACACACTTTGCCTCCTGTGTGAGGCACCATTTTGAAATGCCTTTCAGAGTGCTGCATGTGTTTTGTAGATTGTGGTGTAAAAGCACCACACACACACATGTATGCAGTGCATTTCCTCCCACAGTGTAAATAAACACTATGTCAGCAACCACTCTAGGAGAGTTGGTCCATGTTGGCTCTCTCTCCACATTGCTTGAAGAAATATTTGGCAGAAGTATTTGTTAGTATTGTGTATTAGACTGCAAAAATCAAATTGTTTTTGAGCAGCAGGGTGTAGTGTTGTCAAGTAGCCTAAAATCTAATAAGGACATTTAAATAAAGTATTGTTTTTTTTTTTCCCCTCAAAAATAATTGGAAGGGATACACCAGCATTTTGTGGGAATGCCCTTATTTTCTGCCAATCCTGGAGTTTCATAGAGTATATTCTGTTCTCTTGGACAAACTCCCCCCCATCACTTAGCTTAGCATAATAGCTGTAGATGGGTTAGCCAACCTAATTTAAGTAACAAAATAGAATTCCTTATAACTCATATGTTATCATTTACATGCTGTGACTTGTGGAGTAATCTTGACCAGATCCATGTAAGGAACTGGATTTTGGCAGAGCACACTTTGCTGGGCTCTTTGAATTTCTAACTAACATACTCAGAGTCAAACTTAACACACATGGACTAGTTTAGCAAATCATAAACCCTGATTGAGCTCATGAGACACAGATGTGAACAATCAGGGGAGACTGGAACTAGGGAGGTCAACGTAGAAGATAACACCCAAGGGAAGAGACTAGTTAACTAAACCCTAACGGAGCTGGTGGTGCACTGGTCTTAGACGAGAACAGCTGACAGCAGAATCTATACAGGATATATGGATATCTTCTGTCGTTCGAACAGTTGTGCTCTGTCTTCTTCTGAAGATATGCTAAGCCTTGCCATCAATACTGTCAACTGCTCCTGTTCCTGCAGCAGGCCAGTCCCCATTACACCACGACTCTGAAGTTAGCCTACAGTTGATAGCTTCCAAGTCTGAAGAAGTTAATGCGTTTCCTTTTTTCCCAGTTTGTCTTTCAAAAATAGAATAAAGGTGTTTCGTACATCAAGAGTGTTTTAAAGATGATTTAATCCAATTTTGAGAAGAACCAGGAGCTAATTTGACCAGCAGACAGACGCAGACCATCTTTGCTGCAGGGAACAGAACAAGGCACGTGTTTCTATGGATATTAGGATGTGATGTATCTAGAGAAGAAGACAAAGCACAAAGTCTCTGTTTTACAACCATGGAAAAATTCTTAGCAGTGATGCATCCTGAATCCTGGTGTGATAAAACAAAATGGAAAAAGTGCCAATGAACCTACTCAAGCAAGTGATGTCAGGTGTAGTAGTAATGTAGTCGTTAATGTTAACATACTTTTTTAAATGTTTTAAATAATGTAGTCCTTATTAAGAAGAAAATGTATAACAGCTTCTTTACATAACTATAAGAAATGAAACTATAATTCTGTTACAAATTTCCAGCCAGGATTTAAATATGGGTCCTGTATGACTCTAAAATGGGATGAAGCTTCACTCCTACTTGGGTCTGTCTGCTGGTTATCCTACCTCTGTTTGCCACTATCCATTTACAGGATAAACTGCCAGATTTGATAACTTCAGTAGACATGGCTTACAAAAATAAAATAAAATAAAAAGTTACAATAGTAAAAATCTTATATTTTCCTATAACAGTAGGTTTTATTTCTTTTATTAAATTCTTTTGAAAGAGCTAAAGGAGTGTTTTGTAATCCAGGTCCTCAAGGACCACTGCCCTGCATGTTTAGACCCATCTCTGTTCCATAAGCTTGCCATCAAGGCCTATGTTTATCCATATAGACTCTAAATAGTTGAATCTATCTGAATTTTGGAGGGTCCCCACTGGTAAATGTGGAGTTTGTGTTACTGAGACCACATGAAATCCAGTTCATCTGGATCTCACCTCTACATGAGCACAAATGCCTTTCTCATTTTTAAACCTTGTCTCTAGAAAACAGAGCAGAGCAGGAATAGATGTGATGATTCCTACTCAGCATTCAAAGTTCTCACTTCTGTTCGAACTGAAATAAGCTCTTCTGTAGTATTTAATAGTGTCTTTCTTTTAAGCCCTAACCTTTAAAGCACTGTCAGGTTTGTTGTGAACTGATTTGTCAGTAGTTCCTTGTGTTTTTGGGCAGCTTAAAAAGGGGCCACCAGTGCCTCCACCCCCGAAGGTCACACCCACCAAAGAGGTGGCAGAGGAGCAAATTATAGACCTTTTTGGTGGAGAATTTCTACCAGCACCTTCACCATCACAGGTAGGAGTCAACACAAGTGGGATCAGCCAATGTGCTAAGCATAAGCATACAGAATGAGATAATGTTGTTCTCTTGTTTTTCACAGCTCAATGAGAGGCCAGGAGAATCTCTGCTTGATCTTGACTTTGATGCGTTCCAGCCAGATGAAACTGTTTCACCAATACCACAGGTAACACCAAGAGCTTCATTATCACAACCTTAATGTGTTTGACATTACAAGACACTTTATATTTCACAAGTAGTAGTAAAGAAAACCTATTCTCAACTGACTGTGTATTCTTTGAGTGAAGTTAAATCTGTAAAATTTACACAGTAACTCATCATTAAATGTAATCCTCTCCATTCCTTGAGGATCATTGTTTTGAAACATTCAAAAGATTTTCTGATACATTTTCTTATACAAGTAGAGATCCTCTGTCCATTCTTGATCCTTAAAGACTCAGTCTTTCATGGATACAGATAAGGAACTGACTCATCATTTCAATCAACAACTGACTACTTCTGAGGATAAGTAGTCTCAATGCTGCTTGTTCGAGCTCATTTAGAAAGGTAGATGGGTCTGATGAGAGAGAAAAGTTGCATATTGTCAAGTGTAATCAAGGGCTGAGACAAAGCACAGAATACTTTGGGTTCATACTGTTAGAAGTAGAATAGAAGGCATCCCAAAATTTTCATTAGGCTTTGTACAAAATTCACCTGCTACCGTGTGATGAAACTCACAGTGCCAAGCATTCAGATGTGTTTTTCCAGTGATAACATGGTGTTTTATCTTCTGTCTGTGTGCTCTGGTTCTTTCAGACCGCTGTGCCTTGGGATATGTGGTCGGTGAGTAAGACCTTTTGTTACTTTAATTACATCATGTATACCTGTTGATGTTATGAGAAGTGGCGTCATCTGCTAAACATAAGTGTTATTAAATGAATGTGACATTGCCATGTTTTCCAAAGCTGCATATGCGCTGTAAGGTCCAACAAACTTACCTCTTACCTTTTTCATTCCATGTGGCACAGACCAGTGGAGTTGTGTAGGAGTAAAACAATCATGGTTTCAAATGTCAGATCTATTTTAAGCCTGGTATAAGTTGAAACAAGTCAGATGTGATTGGGTTAAGTTCATTTACTTTTACCAGTAAATGATTGATTCTGCCAATAATAAGAGTATCAGCATGTGCAAGTCTTCTGTGCACCATGCAATACTACATCACTTTTACAAACAGAAACTCAATTAATCTTAACTGCAAAAAGAAAAACAAAAAAAAAACAACACAGCAGGACAGGCAATTAAACAACACTGAACTGTAACTTCCTGAGTCAGCAGGTGGAGACACAGTGGCACACAGCAGTGCCTTGGACTACATAGCCTTAGCATGGTTATTATCCAAGGTTGCAGTTTCCTGAAGTGAGACAAATGTTGCTAAAAGTAACATAGGAAACAATCTGACTTTTTAAGGAGTCCTCAGAGGAAAGTGGATGAGGAGTTTTATCAACCAAAGAGGAAGATGGGAGAACCTCAGCAGCAAACCTTCAAGACCTAAACTTCCCAAAGAGCGCCAAAAAGCCACAAAAATAACTGGGAATTTTGTAGAATGCAATATACTGGACTAGGAGCCCCTGTTTGTTCATTGGAAATGTCAGATTTGACCACTGACTGCTGTTTGTGCTTATGTATCAAATAGCAGTTCAGAATACCCACCCTTTTTGGAGGCCTTGGGTGGGGTACTGGAGAGTGCCCCTGCTTGGGGACTCCTTCATTCTGCTGGGGGACTTCAATGCTCACATGGGCAATGACAGTAAGACCTGGAGGGATATGATTGGGAGGAATGACCCCTCTGATCTGAACCCGAATGGTGTTTTGTTTATGGACTTCTGTGCTCGTCATGGATTGTCCAATACAAACACCAGGTTCAAACATAAGGGTATCCACATGTGCACTTAGCAGCAGGATGCCTTGGGTCACAGGTCGATGATCGACTTCATTGTCGTATCATCGGACTCGGGTGAAGAGAGGAGTGGAGCTTTCAACCAATCACCACCTGGTGGTGAGATAGCTCCGATGGTGGGGGAGGATGCCGGTCAGACCTGGCAGACCCAAACGTATAGTGAGGGTCTGCTGGGAACAACTGGTGGAGCCCCTGTCAGAGAGAGCTTCAACTCCCATCTCCGATAGCACTTCAATCACGTCCTGGGGCAGGCGGGGACATTGAGGAGAGCAATGTGGTTTTCGTCCTGGCTGTGAAACAGTGGACCAGCTCTACACCCTCAGTAGGGTTCTGGCGGCATGGGAGTTTGCCCAACCAGTCTACATGTGTTTTGTGGACTTGGAGAAGGCTTTCGACCATGTCCCCTGGGGACTCCTGTGGGTGGTTCTCCAGGAGTATGGGGTGGCGGAAGCCCTTATAAGGGCTGTCCGGTCCTTGTATAGTGTCAGTGTGGTCCGCATTGTCAGTTGTAAGTCGGACCCTTAGAGATAAGGTGAGAAGCTCAGTCATCCGGGAGGGGCTCAGAGTAGAGCCACTGCTCCTCTGCATTGAGAAGAGCCAGAGGAGGTGGTTCGGGCATCTAGTAAGGATGCCTCCTGGATGCCTCCCTGGTGAGGTTTTCCGGGTTAGGGTTGTCCCATTGGGAGGAGACCCTGGGGAAGACCCAGGATACATTGGAGAGATTATGTCTCTTGGCTTGCCTGGGAACGCCTTGGGATCCCCCTAGATGAGCTGGGAGAAGGAAGTCTGTGCCTCCCTACTTAGGCTACTGTCCTTGCGACCTGACCACGGATAAGCAGAAGAAGATGCATAGAAACACAGCAACAGCTGACCAATGTGCTGAACACAGGAATATAA
>JAOWBL010069669.1:0-19329 GCA_028564865.1 Zenarchopterus dispar
CAGGCAACAGACAGGATCTGGACGTGGGCAAAGAACAAGCACGTAAGCAATAGTCGAACATCAAATAGCAAAAGAGCGAAATACTAGACTGACAGGGAATGAAGATTGACCAACTGACGAGGAGTTGCAGGAAAGCAGTTCCTCAAATACCGGGAAGTTGATTGCAACCAGGTGTGCAGTACAGCAGCCATGCCCAGGAAGGAGGCATCCACAGCAACACAGAAAGGGAGAGGAAGAGACACAAAACAAAATAGACTGGCTTGGAGGATCATGACACACTTCACCATTTACATATATATACACACACACAAGAAGGAGCGGTATGAATACCTGCAAATAAAGCACATATTATATTAATAATAATGGTGACAAAAGAGACAGAACCGCAACGACAATCCTAGGGCCAATAATAAAATTAATCCTAATATCATTATTGTTACTATAATTAGTACAAGTACTACAAACAATTACAAGGGTAGTTATTGTCGTCATCACCTGCCAACAACTCAAACCCCCTCCCAGGCGGCCCTGGATCCCCCATGAGCGTGTAACCCCCGGCTGGCCCCTCATCCAGGCAGGCATGAGGGCCACAAAGACCAGCAACCCATGAACCACCAGCCTGTGTGCCCGTGCAACACCAGGGGGCTCCCCCTCCGCTTGCTAACTGACGGCAGACCAAAGGAGGAGAGGGGGAGCAGAGAAGGAGGTGAGGGAGAAGGAAGGGAGAACGGGGGAAACACAACCAGCGCTAGGGAAGGGCCCAAGAGGTCCACTGCTGACTGCCCACTGCCCTCGCCCAACATAACGGCAGCAAACAAAACAAGAGGGTGCAGCCCACATCCTGAGGATGACACCGGGCCGGCCAGACAGCCCCCCCCCCCGCCACACACACACACACCAGGATGCACCAGCCAGCAACAACCCAACACACCACACCACCCAGCAGCCCCCCCAAGTCCCACCCCAAGCGCCAAGCCCATCACCCGAGGTGTTCCCCAGCCCCTCACAAGCCCCCAAGGACCCTGCTGTGGGCATCCCCCGAACTGCAGACATTCGCACCAACAACCCAGACCCCCGAGACCCCCGGGACCCACCCGGCTGAGCGGGGCCCAAAAATCCCACCATCATTCAGCCATCCCTCCTCCACCCAATTAGAGGTGGGTCTTTTTTTTTTCTTTCAATTTAAATGAAGTGTGTGTCTGGGTGCATTTAAAAAAAGGAAAGATGTGATGTGCAGGGGGTATCCCCCGCCTCCCCAGGTTTCCTTTGAATTGTTTTTTTTTCTTCTTCTTCCCCTTCTTTTTTTCAGTTAAAAATTTGAAGTTTCATTGTGTTTGTGGGTGCATTAAAAACAGAGAGAGATGTGGTATGTAAGGTGGAAGGTCCTGGCAGCTAAAACTCTTGCTGATATGATGATATAATTTATTTGGGGTGGAGAAGGGAGTCATGTCAGGAGGCTGCAGGGCCCACCCTCACCCGGAGGGCCTGAGGAAAACCCTTGGGGCCCAGGCAGCCGGCACACGCGTCCCCAGCCAGAAACACCACACAGCAGACCCCCGGAGACCAGGCTGGGCCGAGACCCATCCCCAGCCATAGACCAGTCACCTGAAGTGACCCTGAAGAAGGCCACTGGGCAGGGGAGCATGCCGGATCATCACCACCCAGCGCCCCAGCAGAGGGGAGCACCCCATATCCTTCCCAATGCACAGGGCCCCCCCTCACCTACCACCACCGCCCCAAGCGTGGACAGCAGACAGAAGCGGCAGCCACAGTTTTCTTGGCAATAGTTAGGGCTATAAGAACAAGTTTATTCTTGCTTGTGTTCAGATTAGGTTCTGATAGATCTGATAAGTCTCCTAATAAGCAGAGCAAGGGAGATAATGGAATGAGGCAGCCCAAGAACTGAGATAAAGCTTCAGTGATTTCTTCCCAAAAATGTTTAATGGGTGTGCAACTCCAGGTAGCATGAATATATGTGTCAGGGGTGTTTAGTGAGCAATATGGACATATTTCTGATGCATTTTAGACATTTTTTGTGTCGTGTAGTGATACCTGTGGAGAGTTTTATACTGAATGGTTTGTAAGTTAACATTTTTAGTCACGAAATAAATATTTTTACAAATTTGAGTCCAGAATTCAGAATCCGAAGAAAAAGAAAGATCATTTTCCCATTTTAATAATGGAAGAGATACCGTTTCATCTGAACAAACTATTATTTTGTATATTTTGGACAGGATTTTCTTTGTTGAAGAGATATTTATTAAACTTGTTGGTGCCGACAGCAGATCTAGGTTTGTTGATCGACTAGAGATTTTTGTGTCAGTTGATGATTTCATTTGTAGATATTCCAGAAACTGATTGTTCCTGATGCCGTATTCCTGAACCAAATAAGAAAATGATGCCAGACAATTAGAGTGAAAGATGTGTTTAAGATGAGTGACACCCTTACCAGCCCACGTGCAGAAGTTTTTGATTTTTTTGTTGCTTATAAAGTCGGGTTTATTCCAAATGGGAGAGAAATTAGAAATAGCAAATGTGAATTTGTGATTTTATAAAATTTCCACCAGGCTTTCAGAGTAGAAGGTACTGTTATTGCTTTAAAACAAGGATAACGTTTGATGGATTGACTGAGGAATGGGATATCTACAATCTGGAGTTCCTTGCATAGTTCCTCTTTGATAGCCAACCAGGTGATGTCTGACTGAGGTGAGTCCATTTGTATATATACTGAAGTTGGTTTGTGAGAAAGTAATAGCTGAAATTCAGAGCTTCTAAGACTCCCTGAGCTTTAGGTTTTTGTAAAGTAGTTAGTTTAATCCTTGGTGTTTTATTAGAATTTTGTAATAATTGAATCTAAAGACTTGAACCAGGTGGAGAAGGCTGCATTGGGGTCATTGAGAATAAGTAGTTTATTTTAGGTAGAATTACCATTTTAATTATTGATAGACATGATAGACATAGCCCATGATAGACAGAAGTAAATTTACCCACCATTGAAGATCATCACCTACTGTTTTTAAAAGTGCGGTAAAGTTGAGTCCAGAGAGCTCTGACAGCCTGGAGGAAACATTGATGTCTAAATAAGTGATGTGATTTGTGCATAGAGAGATGGCTGATGTATGGGTTGCCTCGTTCTATTTAGTTTTGGGCAATGGGAGAATGGAAGATTTGTTCCAATTTATTGACTAATCTGCAATTTTTGAGTACAGACTTATACAGATTTTTGTAACAATAATAAAATGTCATCGGCATACAAGCTGATCTTATGGTGTGCTTGAGAGGTTTTGATTCCTGTGATGTGGAAGTTCTGACAGATAACTGCTGCTAAGGGTTCAATAAATATAATGAATAGAGAGGATCTTGATCCAATTTATAAATGACTCCCCAAAGCCAAATTTTTGCAATGTAGTGAAGAGAAAATTCCAATTGACTCTATCAAAAGCTTTTTTTGCATTTAAAGTGGCTACGATAGTGTCTTACTGTTGTAAAGGAGAGTAATGCATTAAATCAAATAGCCTATGTGTGTTACATGAGGCTTGTCTTCCTTTAATAAAACCAGTTTGGTCTGGATGGATTATGTAAAGGGTTACTTCTTCAATCCTGTGAGCTAAAGCTTTGCTAATGATTTTTAGATCTATATTAATAAGAGAGATTGGGTGATAATTTGATGGAAGTGTTAGGTCCTTGCTGGGTTTTGGGATCTGACATTATAATGGGTTTCTGTGTATGACAGCACTTCATCTAATTCAATCTGACGAAAGATCAATTTTACACAGTTGGTCAACATAACTTGGTTTTATCCTTGAGCATCCCTCTAACTTACTACCCCTTGAGCCAAAAATGTACATGACAAATTGAAGATGAGTGGATTCTATCAAGAGCAGATTGCTAGAGTTCATCTTAAATATTGACAGAGTTCCTCCTCCCATTTGGTTTTCAACATTGTCAAGGGTTTCAGATTCTCTTTAATCAATAAAGAATATATGTTGCCAATGGTCTCCTTAAGCCAGGGAGGTGTTTTTAATATTTTGTTCAGAAGATTTTCTGATGGTAATGATGGAAAACTTTTAAGACACCCTTATGCTTGAACATGGTGTTCATAATGGACAATCTATGATGCGCACAGAAGTCCAAAAACAAAACACCACTCGGGTTCAGATCAGAGGGGCTGTTCCTCCCAGTCACACCCCTCCAGGTCTCACTGTCATTGCCTACGTGAGCATTGAAATCCCCCAGCAGAACGAGGAAGTCCGCAGCAGGGGTGCTGTCCAGCACCCCACGCAGAATCGGGTCTCTGCTTTTTGCAGATGATGTGGTTCTGTTGGCTTCATCGGACCAGGGCCTTCAACTCACTGGAGCAGTTTGCAGCCAAATGTGAAGCAGTTGGGATGAGAATCAGCACCTCGAAATCCGAGACCATGGTCCTCAGTCAGAAAAGGGTGGAATGCCCTCTCTGGGTCAGGGATCAGGTACTGCTCCAAGCGGAGGAGTTCACGTATCTCCGGTTCTTGTTCACGAGTGAGGGAAGAATGGAGCGGGAGATTGATAGGTGGATCAGTGCAGCATCCGCAGTGATGTGGACTCTGTATCGGACCGTCGTGGTGAAGAAAGAGCTGAGCTGAAAGGCAAAGCTCTCAATTTACCAGCCAAATTACTTTCCTACCCTCACCTATGGTCATGAACTGTGGTGACCGAAAGAACAAGATCGCAGATACAAGCGGCGGAAATGAGTTTCCCCTGCAAGGTGTCCAGGCTCTCCCTTAGAGATAGGGTGAGGTCATCTGGGAGGGGCTCAGAGTAGAGCCGCTGCTGCTCCACATTGAGAGGAGCCAGATGAGGTGGTTCGAGCATCTGGTGAGGATGCCTCCAGGACGCCTCCCTGGTGAGGTTTTCTGGGCATGTCCCACTGGGAGGAGACACCGGGGAAGACCTAAGACATGTTAGAGGGACTATGTATCTTGGCTGGCCTGGGAATGCCTCGGGATCCCCCCAGATGAGCTGGATGAAGTGGCTGGGGAGAGGGAAGTCTGGGGTTTGTGCTTAGGCTACTCCCCACGTGACCTGATCACGGATAAGTGGAAGAAGCTGGATGGATGGATGGACCTTCAGTTCCAGCTTCAGACTCATCACTCTGACACTCTTTTCTCCCCCAAAACATTCCTAAAAACCTCCTCCTTCAAGATAACGCCTCCTGCATTTCTCTTCCCATCCACATGATATCACTTCTTCAACCCTGCTTCTATCCTTGTTACCTGTCCAACTGGTCTCGTAAACACACAGAACATTCACCTTCTTCTTCAGCATCATGACAACACTCTTCATCACACCTTCATCATCATGCTTCATCACACCCTGATACAAGTGGCTGTGTCATTAGTAGATTTATCCAGACCTGGATGACAACCTGTTATTGACCATTAATTAGAATCAGGTGTTTTGGTGCAAGGAAACATCTAAGACCTGCAGGACACTGGCCCTTGAGGACCAACTTTGGACACCCTTGCTCTAAGGTTTTCTGTCATAGTCCCTACATTCAAAATTCCAAGTCTAAGCCCTAGTCTTTTATTTTTCCTCTTCTCTCTGTACATGTGGACAAACCTTCCTCTTCTCCTTTTTTGACTAACAGCAGCCTAATTTGGTGGTGGTTGTTAACCCTAGCCTCAAATGACCCGATGTGGGGTTCATAGGTCTTGGAATTAGCATCATTAGTTTGGTATAGATCCTGACACAACGCTCTGCATTTATCCAGACTCTGGACCGGCTCAAAAAGACTCTGGCTTGTGACCCATTCAGGCTGTATTCCTTGGTAATCCTCAACATTAGTGTGTAAATGTTTTGTGTTTTGATGAAACAAAGGTTGCATTGTTCATGAAGAATACTTAGCACTATGTATGAAGCAAAAATACAAACTCATCATCATGAAGCATGGTGGTGGGACGATCATGATTAAAACTTGCCTTACTCTCTGAATTATTTGCCTAAAGTGACAAAATTATCAGCTGCATCTTTAAAGTTGTGTTTTGGTCATTAGGTTGACTCTAAGGAGGTGTCTGGACAGACCATGTTGTTTGTTCCTGGTTATGAGAACAAAGTGGAATTTGGGACAATGTTCACCTTCGCGTACCCTGTAGAAGACCATGGTAAGCGTTTCTGATTGTTTGGAAACAGTAAACTTGATATATTGTTTCTGTTTGATGTTGATATTTTTCATTTCCTGTATTTCAGACAGCAAGGTGTTGGTGTCCACCACCCGTCCTGAGACGATGCTTGGAGATGTGGCTGTAGCTGTTCACCCAGATGACCCTCGTTATCAGGTGAGTGACTTTTAGGCAGCCGTGTATTAGGCAGCCAAAATATTGAATGTAGGTCAGTGATATAGTATCACATGACCTCTGTCTTGTGATCACTGTTTTTAAAACTTTGGCCAAGATTGGTGTAGTTAACACAAACACACTCAGTAATTTATTAATTTTTTAGGCAAAGAGTAAAATGATTACGCCAGTCCTGATTGGATGGACTGGAGTAATCTACATCTCCTCATCTACATTTAGTGAGCTTGAACTACAACGCAGTATGATTCAAACAGCTCTTTTTCACTTTTTCAATTATTTGAGCATATTTGAGCTGATAATGTGGTGTTATCTCAGTCTAGCCAGCTTCAATGTCCACTGACGAGAGCTATTTTGATGTTCTCTCTTCCTCCAGAGGCTCGTTACCTTGGTCCCCTGTTCTTCTACATTAACTTGACTGTTTTCTTCTCAAACCTTTTTTGTCAAGGCACCACAGTTTAGTATACTATTTTTTTTGTGTGTGTTAGAACATAATTATATTTACCCTAGAAGGCCTCTAGATGGTATTATATTAAAAAGATTTACATTTTGGCTTATATTATGAGACCTGTATGGGCTTGTGAAAAAATAGTTTTACACCTTAAATGGACCCTAATTATCACCATTATTACGGATTAGATAATATTTTCAGGGAAACAGAGTATAAAGGAGCGGTTTCGGAGTCAACTTGGAGATTAAAGAAGTGGTCAGTTAAATGAGTGTTTCATTAACCTTGGAGAACCCATGGGGTCAAATTTGACCACCATTTTTTCCTGATACCCACTGTAAAAAAAAAACAAAAACAAAAAGGTTGTTGGGTTCTCCAGGGTTAAACTGAGTCCATATTGGAGGAGAAGGTGCTTTAGTTTTTAAGTAAATGGAAACTGAATCCTACCTTCTTTTTTTGTCCTGTGTTGTTCTAGACTCTTCATGGGAAACAGTGCAGACATCCATTCACCAACAGACTGCTGCCAATCATCACTGATACCATGGTGGACATGAAACTGGGAACTGGTAACTACAACACTTTTCAGTTCAATCAAATCATCTGCAACAGAGCTGTTTCTGAAATATTTGGGAGTTTATAAACCTAGAATTTCTTTTTTTCTTACAACTTTACACGTAATATACAGGAAATTTCTGAGTGAGTTTTCTCATGTAAATTTGCGAGTTTATTAAGTAAGAAATTCTGATTTGGTAGTTTGAAAACTGAAGAGATTCAGAGTTTTTGTTGCAAATTGATAAAACAAGATGTTCTGATAATTTTCCAAAAAACATTTACAGTTTTGTAGAGCAAGAAATGTTCTGATTTTTTTCTTGCAACTTTATAATGTTAGAAATTTTAATTTTACTCTAAAAAATGTTCAAATTTAAGAAAAAGAGAATTCTGACATTTTTTACTCTCAAATTTGCAAGCTGAAAACGTAGGACTTTTTTGGTTTTTGATTAAAATGTAATAAACTGTCAATTTCTGAGGTGTCTTATGAGATAAGTTTATGAATTTAGAAATTCTGATTTGATAGTTTGTGATGTCATAACATCAGAGGTTTTTGGTTTCAAATTTGAGAAATTTATAAAACAAGAAATTAAGAATTGTTTCTCACAAATTTGGAAACTTGCAGTATGATAAAGTTCTTTTTTTTTCATTAATTTCACATTTAGGGCCCAAGCAAATTTTTTGAAATTTTATTTCTCATTGCGTCAGCCTCCCCTGAAGCATAATCAAACATTAAGGAATAGAAAGGCCCCAGATGTGATGTTCCCATATTTGGAAATCATAAATCTTAGGAGTTTAAACTAGAATTCTGGGATTTTTTTTGTTTTGTTTTGTCTCAAATTTGTAAAACCTACGCTTCACAAATGTAAGTATAATATAATATGATTTATGGGGCAATCATAGAAATAGTAAAAGTAATTACAGGATTAATTTGGTCTAATAAATAAATCAATACAATTAATGTATGGCAGTGAGAGAAAGCTTCCTGTGTTGTAAACAGATGTTAAGTTCGAGAAATTTGCTGTATGAGCACAATGTTGCTGTGATAAAGTCAAGAATTTTGAGTTCTCATCTTAAACTTGAACTTTATAGTCACAAATCTGGAATGTTTCTTCTTAAATAAAGCAATGTGTCACCACATCTCAAAGGCTTTAAACTCCTCTGTGACACTAGATTTTTAAGAAACAGGGGACCCCAAACAGAATCTTGCACATGTCCCTCAAAAAGCAAGAAACATCCCAACAACTTGTTTGTGAGACAGAAAACAATAATTGGTTTGTTACCATGGTGCTGTCTGAGCTGTTTGTCTTTGTCATCAGGTGCGGTGAAGGTGACTCCTGCTCATGACCACGCAGACTTTCTTCTATCACAGAGACACTCGCTGCCGCGTCTGTCTGTGATTGAAGGAGATGGGACGATGTCACCGTCCTGTGGACAGTGGTTGGAGGTACATGAACATATATTTCGTCTGTAGAGCTCCTTGTAAAACACGGTCTGATTGATGGTTCAGGCCTCTGAGCTTCTGGTTTGACCTGTCACTGCGTTTGAAGGGGGTGAAGCGTTTTGAAGCCAGACGGCTCATCCTGGACGCTCTGGTGGAGAAGAAATTATTCAGAGAGAAGAAAGATCACACTATGGCATTACCAATCTGCAGGTAAAGACCAGAGTTCTCACTCTGAGCATGTGCTGGTTTATTTCTGAATTATGTTAAAATGGTAAATATTATTTGCAAAGGTTGTGTTCAAAGCCACCCCTAGTGTCTGTGTACTCTATTGATGCCCAGTCACTTCACTTAATTGTGTTTTCATATTGCTGTTAAATTCCATTTGATGACACCAGGGTAATGACAAGCGTTAAGCATTTTAGAGATACTAAAACCTACTTGAGTAAACAATCAACAGTTAAACTGCTATTCATCACTGATCTCAGTTTGTATCAGTCAGTCTTTTTTTCTCACTTGAGTGCAATGCATGATTGTATGAATGTTTGAATAGTGACCACTGGCTGTACACTTCATTATACACTGCAGGATTTTTATAGCGTGCTATGTAGTCATTATTAATTGTAATAAATGTTCAGAGACAACTGCAACATGGCAATAATGGTACTAATAATGGACTAATTAGTGACAAGTGTGTTGTTTCAGATGTTTTTACAGCTAAATTTCAGAGTGTGCTTTCATGAGCAGTGTAGGTTTCAAAAACAATGATCTGTTATTTGTAGATCCATGGACTGTGATGGACAGACTCCCGGAGCCTTTGTTGTACGACTTGGTCACATATGTGGGATCATAATCTTGGTGAAACGTCATTATGTTGTGGTGTTATGTTTGTTACCTGGCAACCACTGAGCTAATGACATTACATGCAGCATCAGCAGGCAGCACAGGTGGAGTTTCTCAGTTACAATGTGGACAGAAACTCTGAGCCAGAAGTTAAATATTGGGGTGCAGAGACACTTCTTCACAGTAACTGTTGTTAACAAGCTCTACAGTCTCTTTTCCCCACTTGATGGTGGTGTGTTTCTGGTTTCTGTTCTGGCTCTTTGTCTCTTTTCAGTCGTTCAGGAGACATCATCGAACCTCTTTTGAAGAAGCAGTGGTTTGTCCGCTGTGAAGGAATGGCTGAGAAAGCTATTCAGGTATGTTTGAGTCTGCTAAAACGCTGACGTTTGAGTCAGTCTCCTAATGTTGGCTTTGTGAGCTTTCATGTAACCACATCAGGGTTCCACATGAAAACAGAGATAAAACACTCAAACATGATGTGAGATTTTTTTTTTTTTTTAAATTTACCTGCCAGGCCGTTGAGGATGGAGAGCTGGAGATGATTCCTAAATACCACAATAAGACCTGGAAGAGCTGGCTCTCCAACATTAGGTATGCTTCCTCACCTTTGACTGGCATCAAATTCATCCTACCAGCACCATTTCTATCTAAATGTGGATTATACAGATGTTTAGAGCCTTTGTAGCCACTCGGGGGGCCAAAAGCTTCAAGGTCAGCCTCTACATCCAATAGTTGTTGGGAAATAAAATGTGCAATCTTCATTTGCAGCCACATACATAAGAAAATTCAGGTTCTTCTTTGTGAAGAATTTCAATTGTGACTCAGACAGGAACCATCTGTGTTGAGATACAAAAGGGTTTTCTGTCACATGGTCAATCTTCTAAAGACAGAAATTCTGACCTTTTTCTTACATATTTGCAAGTGTAAAGTCACATTTTTTGCCTTTGTGTTTGTGAAACTTTGACTTTATGAAGTGCAAAATTCAATATTTTTACTGACAAATGTGCATGTTTGAAAAGTCATAATTACTGAGTTTATGTCAGAAATGTGACTTTTAAAATTCAGAAATTTCAAGTTTTCACTCATAAATATGCATATTTGAACTTTATTTTTGCAAACTTGCAAGTTTATAAAGGCAAATTCAAATATTCAATTTTTTTCCCCTCAAATTTGCAATATTTTTGTTAAAGTGATGAAGTCTGGAGGGTGGTGGGGCTGCTAATTTGTCAAGTTTCAATTCCTGAGTTTTCTGTTCATATCAAACCACATCATATAAAAGTGTGATTTTATTTTTCAAATTCGTGAGTGAACAAGATCACAATTTCTGACTTTTTTTCTTGCCAATTTACAAATTTATGAAGCGAGAAATTTTCAATACTTTATAAAGTGCAGAATAATTTTTACTACTTCCCAGACATTACGCTGTACAGTTTTTTTTCCCTCAAATGTTCCAAATACATAGTTAAATGTTTGTTAGCTTGGTTTATTTTGCCTGTTCAACTTGAATTTGAACTTCAGATTGATAAATCCTGCCTTTTTTCCTATCAAAGTGTAACAAATTAAGGCATCAACATAAATCATCTTGAAGCCCTGAATTCCTCTTGTCATGGAAAAATTAGTCTCGGCCACTCTGACCTGTGTCATGAGTGCAGTTTACTGCACATCTCTGTCTGAACAAAAACTTATGGAAATTCAGTCTAGTTTCTTCTTGTTTATGCACATTCAGTCCTCTGTCCTTGGGATGGTGTCTGGGAATATTATTATTTTGACACCTGTTATTTTTACATAGCAAGATTGTTATGACTGTCAGCATGAACCTTCTGCCTCTGTTTAAATCTCTGTGTGTTCTGAACAACTTTGTCACTTCTGCATTGAAACTTGAGATGTACAGTTTGACCCTTTTGCATGCAAAAGCTAATTAAATAATTCACTGATTGGAGCCATATTGCCAAGTCTTTATTTTTGAGAGTTATTATATTATTTCAGTCTTGTTCAGGTATTACAGTCACCTAGTGGTTAAAATGTATCATTCCTCTGATGTATCATTCCTCTGGCTGGTATTAGAGGCTTTTTTACCACAATAGTTTGGCGACCGCGGCAGGACATCGGCTGTGCATTTTCCCCCATTGCAGAGTGGACATCCCAGGGAGACGACCTGCGAGGCTTACCCCGGATAGGATTTAAGGGATGTGGTCTGATGTCACCTTTGGACCGGGGAAGGTGTACTGCGATGTCAGAAGAACTTTGGTGACCGTTCCTGAGAGAGACTGTTTTTATTTTTGCATAATTTCTGTTTTTAATTGGACTTGTACTGGTAAGATGGCTGGGTGAGTGAATTTTGTTGTATTTCTGAAGTGGATGTGTGTTTATTGTTTAGCTGTGTTTTGAACCTTTTGTGTCCAGTGATGGAGCTGTGGAATCTCTGCTTGTTTGTGGGCTTGAGTGAGTTTGTAATACAGCCTGACTTACTGAATGTTTTCTAGTCTTTTTTATCGGCATTCTGGTTGTTCCCTACTTCTGGCTATGACCCAGCGAAGGGCTGGGAGAGGAATACTTAGTTGATCGGATCAGGCCCAATCCTATTGGGGTCCACACGGTTAAGACTGGTCAAGGGGCTCAGTCGCCCATCAGCAGCAGGTACTGGTGGCCAGTTGGACTGGGGGGGCTTTAGCGACAGTTGTGCCTAGGGAAAACAATCTGCAGGCCTCAGTCTGAGGAAGACTGAGAGGGTTTTACCAGTTTTTGTACCTTAGAAAGCAAGTCTGGGTTGGGAGCGACTGCTGTCTACAGGTAGCAGTGTGCACTGTCATGTGGACACGGTGGCTATAATTATGGGACAAACTAATGCTAAGAGTTTTGTGGTGCTTCTATATGACTTTTGTATGAAGATACGTATGATGTGTGATGAATATGATGATTTCTGGGTGAATTGTGTGCATGTGTGGATAAAGCTGCATTTCATTTCCTCCTAATGGTAGTCTGAATGTGAAAATGTTAAATGATGTAGAGGAGAACTTGAAATGAGTTTAATACCACATAACGACGACATGGCAACAGCTTTAAGAATTACATTTCCACCAGTGAGACCCAGCTCTGGGTCTGGGACCTGATTATCAAGGCTCGTTTGATTTCAGCTGTGAGTACGTCTGCAGCGTAAGTGGACAAATTTGAAGGTGTGAGGAACCTGTATTTTGGTGCTGAAAGTGCTCTTTGGCTGAAGATGAACAACTGGATGAAATTATTATTATGAAAAAAATAAAATAAAGAAAAAGAAAAAAAGAGTAAAAAAAAAACCCTCCAGATGCAGCTGAGGCATTTTCATGAGCTGAAGTTTGCGCCTGTGTTGGGAGTGTCGGACTATTTCTGTCTTTTTACCAAACGATGGTTTAAAATAATGGTTAGAGGTGTTAAAATGGACTGCATCAAAATTTCCAATGGAGATATATTAAATAATAAAGACTGAAAGGATTTTTTTTCTCCTCTGATTATTTTAGATTTGTCCGTTATTCTTCTGTTACCTACTTGCTTTTTTTACTGTGGTTAGGTTATCTCGGTTAAGTTAGGTTAGTTTAGACTGGCTGATGTGGGTTGGCACTGACATTGACCTGGAGTTGTGTAAAGTCTTCATGAATGGCTGGTTGGGCTTTTGACTAGAAAGTATGATTTCAGCTTCACATATAAATTAATGCATTAATAGCTACCAGTATCTCTGAGATTGGCTGTTTTTACAGGATTCTTAAAGAAGAAGAAGAAAAAAACAGTGATTGAAGAGATAACTGTAGACCATAGAGATCTTATATCTGACAGCTGGAAATCTGTACATTTGTTTTTCATATTATATAGTTTGTTTGAAATGGACTGATACTTGTGTGCTTGAAGTAAAGATGATTAGACTAGCCTTTAGTTTGTGAAGTTTGATTAGAGATTAAACTCCATATATGAACATCAACTATTTAATTATATGTTTGTGCCAAATAACAGGTGTTTTATTTTATTTTTTTATTTTATAAACCCTTAATTAGTCCCTCTGCTTTTAACCCATCACTAGTTACACTAGGAGCAGTGGACAGCTTCTGCAGCACCCGGGGAGGAGTTGGGGCCCACAGTGGCTCACCTCTGTTAACCCAGGGGATTGAACCTGGGTCCTCCACGCCCAAGCCCACATCGAATGTAGCAGTGGGCCCCCAAAAATCTAAGAATGGACCTACATACCACAACCTCCAAATCAGAAAAAGTTGGGGTGATATCACAAAAGCAAAAAATAAATAAAACACATTGATTCTTCATTTTACTTTGACTTTTGTTTTCTTGCAGGCGGTATGAACTCAATTTATTTTTGTTGTTTCTCATTAATTTTCTTTAACTTTAACTTGACCGATGGATGTTTCAGCAATGTACTTCTGTTTGTCCTTGTAGTGATTGGTGCATTTCCAGGCAGCTATGGTGGGGTCATCAGATCCCGGCATACCAAGTACAGCTTCTGAACTCTGCAACCAAACTGGAGGTTGGTGTGTCCATATTTACGTGTATATACAGTGGATATAAAAAGTCTACACACCCCTAAAATGCCAGCTTTTTGTGATGTGAAAAAATGAGACCAAGATAAATCATTTCAGAACTTTTTCCATCATTAATGTGGCCTATAACCTATACAACTGAATCGAAAAACAAACTGAAATCTTTTGGGGAGGGGAGGGGGGCCGAGGGGGAGAGTAAAACTAAAAAACTAAAATAATGTGGTTGCATAAGTGTGCACACCCTTAAACTAATACTTTGTTGAAGCACCTTTTGATTTTATGACAGCAGTCAGTCTTTTTGGGTAGGAGTCTATCAGCATGGCACATCTTGACTGGGCAATATTTGCCCACTCTTCTTTGCAAAAGCACTCCAAATCTGTCAGATTACAAGGGTGTCTCTTGTGCACAGCCCTCTTCAGATCACCTCACAGATTTTCAATTGGATTCAGGTCTGGGATCTGGCTGGGCCATACCAAAACTTTAATCCTCTTCTGGTGAAGCCATTCTTTTGTTGATTTGAATGTATGCTTTGGGTCGTTGTCATGCTGAAAGGTGAAATTCCTCTTCATCTCCAGCTTTCTAGTGGAAGCCTAAAGGTTTTGTGCCAAAATTGACTAATATTTGGAAGTGTTCATAATTCTCTCCACCTTGACTAAAGCCCCAGTTCCAGCTGAAGAAAAACAGCCCCAAAGCATGATGCTTCTACCACCATGCTTCACTGTGGGTATGGTGTTCTTTTGGTGATGTGCACTGTTGTTTTTGTGCCAAACGTACTTTTTGTAGTTATGGCCAAAAAGTTTGACCTTGGTTTCATCAGACCATAACACAAATTTCCCACATGCTTTTGGGAGACTTCATGTGTGTTTTGGCAAAATTTAGCCGAGCTTGGATGTTTTTCTTCATAAGAAAAGGCTTCCATTGTGTGTGTTACCTACCCCATAGCCCAGACATATTGAAGAATACGGGAGATTGTTGTCACATGTAGTACACAGTGAGTACGTGCATCTAAGAAAATGTCAGGAAAATCCTACTGGAATAGCTGAACTTTATGTGGGGTTAATCAGAGGATCTTTAAATAATGGCATGTGTATACTGTCTACTATTTAAAATGAGTTTGGATATGTTTGGTTACCACCCCCCCCCCCAGCCCAAAAAAACCCCAACAAAGTTTACAGTTTGTTTTTCGATTGAGTTGTACAGATTATAGGTCACATTAATGGTGGATATAGTTCTGAAATGATTTATCTTGGTCTCATTTTTTTACATCACAAAAACCTGGCATTTTAATAGGGGTGTGTAGACTTTTTATATCCACTGTACAAAGAATACTGGTGTGAACTGGAAGGTTTGTGTGTATCATTCACTTGGTTTGTTGAGATTCTCTCATCCAACACAATTCCTCAGTGATGGTTTCATGGGTTACAAATCTGTCTCCTTGCTGTAGGATGACTGGGTCTGGGGACAAAGTGAAGACGATGCCCGTCAAAGAGCTGCTGTCAGATATGGAGTGAAGCCAGAAGATGTGGTTTTGACTCAGGGTAACTCTGAGCGTCTTTAACTTTTATTACTGTTACCACCTTTACTTCTGTAGTCCACCATCTACCTCTGGTTCTACGAGAATCTGAGCTCTAGATGGCTCCATTTTAATGTTCAGTTTTGATTAAAATAGAGTTCTGAGCACAAGTGTTGTGTGAAGTGACATTGAGAAATTGGTGTTTTATCTGCAGTAGACAGTAGTTATGGTGCTCTATTCAGAATATCACAGTTATCTTGGGGAGGTAGGCTAATAGCTAACAGCTAATGTTGGTTTTCTAGTTTGAGATTAATGGGTTCTCAAACTCTTAACTCTTTTCTTGAACCTTCAGTCATCTCTGTCCAAAATGTGGACAGTAGTTGACGGCTAACAGCCAATGGTTGACAGCTTGATGACTAATAGCTAACACTTAACAGCTCCTAGTCATGGTTAACAGCTAATGGCTAACAGCTCACAGTTAATGGCTAACAGCTCCTACTTGATGACTAACAGCTCGTAGTTGATGACTAATAGCTAACGCCTAACAGCTAATAATGGATGGCTAGTGGCTAACAGCTAATAGTTGATGGCTAATAGCTAACAATTAACAGCTATTGCTCGATGGCTAACAGCTAATCCCAAAGAGCTTTGGAGAAATTTGGGGTAACATTTGTCCCCAATAATGCTTTTTTTCCCTGTTTTTAATTACGTTTTTGCCCATGTTCTTCCTGTGTGATGGCACTTTTCCTGGAGTCAGACCCAGATGTCCTGGACACCTGGTTCTCATCAGCACTGTTTCCCTTTGCCATGCTTGGTTGGCCTGAACAGGTAGGCGCCATCAAATGCTTTATCATCAGTCATGAAAGCCCTCTGACTCAACTGATTCTCTATCCTACAGACCACTGACCTACAGCACTTCTACCCCAACTCAGTTCTCGAGACAGGAAGTGACCTCATTTTCTTCTGGGTAGCTCGGATGGTCATGTTGGGAACACAGCTTACTGGACAGCTGCCATTTAAACAGGTTTATGTTTTTTTCTTGGTAGCAACTGAAATCAAACTATCCCTATGAACAACAATGCTAACTGATTGTTCTTTTCCTGTTCTCCTCAGGTTCTTTTTCACTCTCTAGTACGAGATAAATACGGCAGGAAGATGAGTAAATCTCTAGGAAATGTTGTCGACCCGTTAGATGTTATACATGGAGTGTCTCTTCAGGTGGGATTTGGTTCATATATATATATATGCCAGCTGATTCACATTAATAACAAACTACAATGAATGCAAAGATGCAGGGCTGCTTCTAAATTTTCTTTTCAATTGAGTTCAATTATATTTCGAAATACTATGTTGCAGTAAGTGTCGCTTAAGTTTCTTCAAATAGTGTTTATATATACTCTAGCTAGTGGTTTGTGTTGCAGTGAATCTCAAGTAGATTCTGACTGAAGAAATTGTTGTTGAATCACTGTGGTGTGAACAAGGGGCAACCATCTAACCTTTGAGACCAATGTGGAACTAAGAAAAACTGCAGTTCTTTGACTGATAACTGGTAGCGGGTTCCAGTAGTGGGTTGCTCTGGTTGGAAAATATGGAACTATGAGCTCTTTCGGATATGATGGAGTTTAGTTATTAAGATCTTTATATGTGAGGAGAATAATTTTAAATTCTATTCTGGATTTTAAAGGAAGAGAAGATAAAACTGGGGAAATATGATATCTGCTGTTAGTTCTTGTCAGAAATACAGCATTTGAGATGAGCTGGAGGTTTGTTCGAAAAATTTTAGGACAACCCAATAATAAAGAATTACAATAGTCAGATCGTGAAATGACAAATGTGTGGATCAGTTTTTCTGCGTCAGTCTGAGACAGGATGTTCCTAATTTTAGCAATACTATGAAGGTGAAAATAGTGGGTCCTAGAAACATGTTTAATATGTGAATGGAAGGACAGATTGTGGTCAAAAAGAACTCCCAGGTTCCTAATTTTAATACTAGAGGCCAAGGAAATACCATCTAGAGCAGGGGTCTGCAACCTTTACCACTCAAAGAGCCATTTAGATCCGTTTCCTACAGTTAAGAAAACACTGGGAGCCCCAAAACACTTCTGATATTTAAAATGCAATAACACTGTATATAACTTTTTTTTGTTTGCTTTAATGCTATGTATAAACAAACTACTGTATAACATGTTGCATTTATAAAATCAATGGACTGCAGAGAAAATGAAATTACATTTCTGCATGCAACAAAAACATTTTGAACTCTCAACAAAAATACATTGGGTTGACTTAAATTATCCACCAGCAGCAAAACAAAAATTTCATCCTCTCTCTGTGTGCTGTTATTCTTTTACTGGCACTTGCAGTCTGCTGTCAGCCTGAATAATACAAGGACTATTTCACTGAACAATAAAAAAAATATGAATATAATCAAAATAATAGGCAATTAAAATATTTTTCATACTTTGATAATGTGATTTCTGCTCTTGAACCTCAGCAGACAGCATCTGCACATGACGGCTGTATGCCGTCACCTTGTTCTTTACACAGGATCGGTGAGGCGTGCTCGATGTTTGCTTTTAATAAAGTTCATGTTGGAGAACACTTGCTCACATAAATATGTCAATCCAAAGGTCAACAGGACTCCAAGTGCATACTATTTCATGTTGACATAAATGTTATGGGATAGCAAGCTCAGGGTAACTACCAAGTTTCAAACACAAGTTTGTATGGTTTGGGGAAGTTTTCAATGTGATTCTTCTTGAAGAGGTTTTTGCTCAGATTAAACTTCCGCATCAGTTCTGAAACAACTTTTTTTTCCCCTCTCATCTCTATCTGTATATTTCTGAGCAAAGGCTGTGTGTTTATTCTGGAAATGTCTTGCGACATTTGACTTTTTCTTGTTTGCTAGTTTCTCATCACATATTAAGCATACTGGTAAACCAGTCTCGTCAGCAGTGAAAGCAAATGGATCTGTCCACGTAGCATTGAACGTTTTGTTTTCTTCAGACACTTTTCTTTTCTTGGAATTCCCATCATTGATTTCTTGAACCCTCCCTAGCTGGGGGTTCAAGAAATCAAGTACTGGTGGGTATCGCACATTGGCAGTTGTGACCCATAAGAGTGACAAAAAAAATTAACACACTTTATTTAGATGGTACAAGATCATTATAATGTTCAAGTTTAGAATTACACCTTAAAAATGAATGGACTAAAATAAAATATATTTTAATTAAATACTCATTAATTATTTTCAAAAGCCACAGGGAGCCATAACAGAGTGATGAAAAAGCAGCATGCGGGCGGCTCTGGAGCCACAGGTTGCCAACTCCTGATCTAGAGTAACTAGGTAGCTAGATAATGTTTCCCTGAAACACTCAGGTCCAAATGCAAAAAACTACAATTTTATATGAATTTAGCTAGAGAAAGTTTTGAGTCATTCAGGTCTGCTGACCAACTTTTAGTTTCCTCTGGTTTCATGGACAGAAATAGCTGAGTATCATCAGCATAGCAATGGAAATTTGTCATCTGTCTAATAATATTACCTAGTGGTAGCAAATATAAGGTGAAAAGAATCGGTTCAAACACTGCACCCTGCAGAACTCTGTGGCTAAGTCTGATCAACCAAATTCCTAGACAGAATTATAATTCGTTTGAAAGTCTTACTCTTAGCCTTGATCACCCTGATTGGA
>JAOWBL010069670.1:0-10980 GCA_028564865.1 Zenarchopterus dispar
ATGTGTATATATATATATATACATACATATACATTATATATGTCTATATATGTATGTATATATATATATATATATATATATATATAGATATATATATATATATATATATATATATATATATTATATATATATATATATATGTATATACATGTATGTATGTATGTGTCTGTGTGTGTACGTGTGTGTGAGAAAGAGAGAGAGAGGTTTTAGTTATTCTGATCAAATTAAAGTTTCTTAAAGTGTACGGCCTGGAAATGACCAAAATACAGGAAAAATGACATTCTATTCAAAATGGAGGCCAGCCTTTATGAGTAAAATTATATATTTTTTCACTATACCTGATGTGTGTGCAAACATTTGTGAGTTTTGGAGCATATTAGGCTGTCCAAAAGCTGATTCATTTAGGACAATAAAAATTTTATGCAATAACAATAATAATAATAATAAACACTACGGATGCAATAGGGTCCTGTCACACTCAGTTATTGGCCTTAATTCCTATAGTTTTTCAGTTTTATCGGAAAAGAATAAGAAATCATCAGGCCCGAAATAGGCCTTTAAAAAGCAATATCTTCTGGAAAAATGTCCTTGAAAAGACAAGATCAAAGTGGGAATCTTTGACTGTAATGTTCAGAACCATGTTTGGTGAAAATCAGAAACAATATATAAGCCCGAATATTGCCACAGGTAAAGAACAGTGATGGACAGGTGATGATTTGAACTTACTTTTGTAAATATACAACTTAGACACTTTAAAGTCATTAAGTTGACCATAGGTAATAAAATCATCCTAGCTACAGCAGCAAATCTATAACAGAATGGGTGAAAAAGATAAGACCCAAGTTGTTACAATGGCCCACAGTCAAGAACTCAACATAATTGGGATGCTAGATGGACATTAAGACAATTGTTCTAAAACAACTGCAAAATTAGTTCAAGTGATAAAAGTAACACTACAGAAAAAAGTGGGCCAAAATTCCTCACCAAGGTTTAGAGATTCATAGTGTCATACAAAAACTGATTGTTTTAAGTTATTGTGACTAAAGCTTGTTACAAGCTAGTGAAGCATGAGGCTTTCTTCTAATTTTTGACTTTTTTTAAATAAATAATGACACACTGCAATATATCTTTTTTTTCTTTTTTGTTCATGTCATTTTGTGTACTGTACCTCATCCTCATACCTGCCTTTTTATGTCTTTTTATGTAAAACTTGCTAATTGAATGAGGACATACTTTCCTTTGCGCATGATTGTCCTGCAGTCTCTCAAAATTTGGAAGTGAAAATTAAACCTGTGAATGTCTGATTCAGTCCAACAGATAAAGAGAAATCCTGCATGAGTGGCAGCCAAAGCTCTAATCTGAAAAGATTCACTTGAAGTATAGATGCATTTTCAGTGCTAGCATAGTTCTGTGACTCTTATAACTGTTCAGGCATCTGGGACATCTGAGAGACTGATTTGAACATATTGCACATTTTGCAAATGAATCGGTTCCCCCTGTCTCAAAGGCTGTCAGCAACTCACTTTGTATGAGAGCTTCATTCATCAACACTTTTTCCCCTGTGAACAGCAACCTTTAGTGGAGGAGGCTAGTGTAGGATAAAAAAAAATGAGGCAAAACTTTATTCATTTTTAGATGTGTTCTTCTAGAAATACTGAATGTTCATACAATATTGTGGAACAATCTTTAGAACCAATTAAAAACTGGTGCCTTTGAAAAACAAATTCAGTGCAGCAGTATAACTAACAAAATTGTGACAGTACAGCCTGTCCTCTAAAGGCCTTAAAGCTTTGAGAATTTAAAATTCAGCTGATTTGTTGCAGAATGTTGGGCATGGCCAGCTTAATCCAGTGGAACTAACCAAGCAGACTAGAGTGTGGCGGATCTGAAAAAGACTGACGACACTGCTGAGTCACTGTGTTGTGAAGAGGATCCTCAGGGTTGTCGATGATCTTTGTCGTTTTATGAAGTATCCTCTTTCACTTGAAGAATGCCATTCAGGTTATTCCAAATTAGTCCAATAATAAAAAAAAAATGCATAGTTAAGACAACCAACAGATTCCATTTAGACTTTTTATTGATACAATACCCTATCCTGTGCAAGCACAAGATTTTGAAAGGAATTAAGTAACTTTCACATAAGCAACACATTAGTTGGCAAGATAAGGTTCAAGTATATTTTGACATGTTGCTATGAACTGATCAAAAATGTAATCTTTTTTTTTTTTTTTTTTTTGTATTTTGAGGACAGTGATTCCACTTTCTGAGCTACAGCTGCCATGTGAAAACCAAGCATCTACCATTTAACTTCATTGTTGAATCCCATGCACAAGTAGGATTTGCTGCAGTTCCTTGACTGGCTGCTGGAGGCTGGCTGCAAAAGTGGATCAATCTCTGTTGACTCTCATGTTAAAGTGTACGACTTTAGTTTATATAAAGCAATACATTTATTTTTATTTTTGACTGATTGACAGTCCTGTCAGCCAATATCACTTCCTCATCTGTAATTGTCATGCTACTAAGTTTTCAGAGGCATTCACCACCTTCAAACAACCTAGCTTCAGCTTGACGCAATAAGTCATAACAGAAAAAGGCAAATAAATAAATTGGATATCTGCAATAAATGACAATAAATTGTGCTAAAAAAACAGTGCTAAAAAGAAAGACATTAGTTAAAAGGCAAAAATATTAACAGTCTCTACAGCTCTCAGGTTCTCCGGCAGGCTGTTCCATAAATGTGTGGCATAATATTGGAAGGCAGCCTCACCGCTGGTTCTGGTATTAACAATAGGAATTTTGGGAAGGCCGTGCTGGAGGACCTGAGGGTCCGCAGGGTTTCGTAAGGTGAAAGCAAATCAGTAACATAAGACGATGTAAGACCATTAAGACTTTTAAAAAAACATAAAAAAGTATCTTAAAACCAATCCTGAAAGACATGGGGAGCCAATGCAGTGATTTTAAAGCAGGTGTAATGAGGGTATGTTTCTGGTCCTCGTTAATACACGAGCAGCTGAGTCTCTGCAGCTCTAAGGTTCTCTGGCAGGCTGTTACATAAACGTTTCAGCTTCCTCATTCTGTCTCGCCAACAATGATGGTGTTTGGTACTCTATAGCACCCAAGGGTGGGTTGTGGCCCCTACCATGCAGTCTGGCTCCAGGGTTTGGCTCCTGGTGCAGACAGCTCCCTGTGACAGTGGGATAATGTTTCCTCACTGGTTCTTCTGTGCCCAGCAATGTTTCACATGTTATTTATTTTAATCTTTGTTTGTCTTATATCATTGATAGTGACTAGGGTCAGTGGGGAGAGGTAGTTGGGTGGATGACTGCTTTTGTTTTTACTGTTAAAGCACTTTGTGCTACATTTTATTGTACGAAAATTGCTATATAAATAAAGTTTGGTTTGGTTTGATTTGACGGAGAATGTACTTTTATATATGTCTATACACAGAACTGGAAAGGCCAGCAGTAATATAAACTACTGTCATATTTGTTTTTTTTTTTTCAAAAGTAAGTTGAAGGTCTGATTGTGGCCATAAGGGGCCTCTTCATGATGATGTGGTTGCAGCTTGTCCTTCCTGTGCTAATCCTCATGATAGTCCACAATAGCCCACAATAGCTATCACTTTCTTCCATCACAATCTTCATTTCTTCAGCATCTGGAACAGTTCATTTGGGGGTATTTTTGCCCTAACAAAGGCAACTGATCACATTCAGATCACATTCACATTCCACTTACAATACATTGCACTCAATGGTATTTATCTTGTGTTGATTAAGTGATACTTTGCCATGGTGTCAGTTGGTTTTCTTTTAGTATTGGCAAAAGAGTTTGCTCTTTGAGCACACTGGGCTCCATTTATATATACACACACGAATTCTTGTGCACTATATGAACACATTGTTAGTGCTGTTTTAAAATATGTATGTTTAACAAAACTTAATAGATGTAGCAATTTCATAAGAAGGAAAGCATCACGGGAACGTTCCCTGTCAAACAAGCGTAAACCTGGAAGAAACCGTTCAGTACCTTTTTTAGGTATGTGATTTTTTTTCCTTTCGTTTTATAAACATAAATTAACTTCAGCGATTTTTTTTCATGAAGTTTTTACTGTAATTTCAGTTTATGTCTAGTAGGGGGCTGTAGTATCATTGTGGAATGACTGATGTGCACAAAGCATGAACACATAGTAAGGATTTAATGCATTTTAACGCTATCTACGCTAGTGTTCAGTAATGAGACATAGTGAACTTGAAGGGCATGACAATAGAGGTGTGAGGTCTGTAAACAAGGTGGAAAACACCCACCCAAAATCCCAGCAAGTGCTAAAGATGTGACAGGACACGCCACTTAGTGGCTGCAGGATTAACACTGAGAAATACCACGGCTATGGTGATTTATCCAAGAGCAATCCTTCTGGATCTCTGCACTGACCATGGCCCCATTTAAAGAGGGACATTTGGAGAAGTCTCACCACCCCAGTACCAGTATAAGTCCTGCCACTTGGGTTCTGAGCAGTGGGAGCCTCCAGACCTCGGTCGGACATTTCTCAGTTATCCCTGAGTCGTGCCATGCCGGCCATATGAGACGGTCAAGTGTGGATGATATATAACATTTCTCTATACTGCGTCTGAACAAGTAAAAATTAATGCAATACGCAGTGCAATCCCTACTGTATCTTGTTAAAAAAGATGAAATGCTACCCGGCCATCAACACAAAGTGGTCGATACATTGATGAGAAATGTTTAGCAAATTTGTTATGATTAAACAATGGGTTGTTGAATTCAACTACAAGTCCACTGCCTGTTCTTTTGCCATTCATCTTCAGATCTCTCACTGCCTACATCGTCTGAAAGCCAGGTGGAGACACATATGCTCCTGCAGTCATGTCTCACTCAAACACAATACTGCCTTCCCGACCCACTGACCCACTCCTCGTTTGGGCTTCAGTTCAATCCTCTCATTTAAGAGAGATCTCACGTTTCTCATTAAGGGAATATGTTGTTTCAATTTCTTCACTTTGTCTTGCCCGCAGCTTTGTTCATTAAAGACGTCTCATAATTTTTGCTAACTCACAATTTGGTTATTACCTTTTCGGAGGCTTTTGAAATGTGTAGCCTTTGATCCGCTAAAGAATCTGTAGTTGCTATGGTTACATTCTATGAGGAAAATGTGGAAGAAATTAACACTAACTATGCCACAGAAACTTTTGAGTAAGAAAGATAATTCGTCATTCAATATTTAACTTGTTTTAAGCAGACTTTTCAGAATCCACATAATTGTTGGGTTACGTAACGTAATCACTGGTTCTTTGACAAAAGAATGAGGCGTTTTACTGTTGGAATAGGCCAACAGGGACCTACTATGGAAGCACTAATGAAAGCATGTCTGTCTGTCACAGACGAATTGGGCCATGCTCAGGGTTCTGCCCCTTCTGTTGTCTTGGCCAACCAACCCCTTCCTACTCATTCTAGATAACATGAAACACCTCACTCTGTTATCAAAGGACCAGGGACCATGCTAAGTAACCTAATGGTCTTTTTCTAACTTTGCTTGATGTTTCACTATATGGGAAATATCCCATATTGCATAAAACTTCAAAGTGTCTAAAGACTGAGTTAAAGTAACATACTAAACTGTACCTGAAGATCCTGCTTCCAGGACTGCATGGTCCATGGGTTGCTGAGCCACATTTAGCATGTAAAACCACACATATGTGTGAGTTGTAGCCCACCTACATAAAGTTGGCCATGGAATACCCAGCTTCATTGCCGCCCATCTGTAGACATCATACAGATTGTTGTCTGCTAGGGAAGCAACATCCACCCTGCTAAGAGGCCTTAAGTGCTGAGCTGGAAGAGATGAGTTATCATAATCTTCCTTCATGTCATCCCCTTCGAGGAGGTCAGAGTTGGTGTTACTCTCCACCCCTCTGTAGCTGGGTTGAGCTCTTTATTGTCAAGGAGACCATAGAAAAGCTCAGGGATCCAGCATCCATCATGTCCCCCCAGTTTGTGGTAGGTAAGTAGGTTGCGGATGGACATCTTCTGTAGCTGCTGCTCTGGCAGCAGACATCCAGGGCTCCTGACAATATACTACTGCCAGTTTTGATGACTTTTTTCAGCATCAAAGAGCAGTGTGGACATTCCTGTGGATTTGCCAGCAAAATCTGAGCATCTTTAGTGCCCATGCATATGATGCACATCAGGTGAGGGTCCCTACCTGAAATGTAAGCCCTGGATGATGCAGACCGTGGACGGAATACAAGCTCCTTAGCTTTTGGCTCCAACACTTAGGAGGCGGTAGTAGTCATATCAAACAGAGCTCATCCTTACATGGTAGCCTCTTGGTTGAAAACTGCAGGGGTGAGTCAGAGCTTGCAACCAGTCAGACTATTGTGACATGTTAGCTGAATACAGGGTCTTGCTAACAAATTAATGCTAGACAAAACCATTCGCCTTGATGTATTAGCTTGAGTCACACAACCGAACACTACCCTGCGAACAAAAACAGCCTAGTGGTGTAACAGTGCACCTTGACACATTCACTGTTCCTCAACCATGTAACTACTGCCCTTCTTAGCACAATCCAGACCGGCACTCGGAACTGCATTTGGTGACGTACACCTCTCTGGGACACCCAAGAACTGTGAAGCAGCTAACGAATCCTAGCTTGAACTCACTGATGGAGCTTTGATGTAGTTTCTTGTGGAAAGAAAGAATGAGTAGGAATAGGTTGTTTGGCTGAGATACCAGGAGGAGCATAACACAGAACACTGCCTAAATGGTCTGTCACAGACATATGTGGTGTCATTGGAGCTTCCGGAGTAGATCACGCCCTGGTGAATCCCATATAGAGACAGAGTGAAATGAAAAAAAGAACTAATGTTATGAAGAACTTATGGAAATTCTTGATACATTTCAAACAGTACATGAGCTTGGTCTATGAAGTCCTTTTTTTGATACAAGAAAGAAAAATATATATAACTCACAATACAAATGTGCAATTTCATTTTTTAAAAGATTTGAAAACTTTCTTCAGTGGAGAAGAAAGTTTGATGCAGGTAAGCTTCTTTCCTCACTACCATCTCTCCACATCTTCAGAACTCAGCTAAACAGACACTTATTCAGATAATGAGGGCTGAATGTAGTTTACCAGTATTTATTCTATAGTACTTGAACACTGACTTTCTTGTGACCCTGCATGTCTACAGAATTGGGGGTAATGATGATTACACAGTCACGTCAAATGTCTGGGCCCTGCACTTGGTGATGTGTAATACAATCTCAAAGGCTTTCAAGGGAGATGATCATTTAGTGAAGGGGCACGGAAGGTCTAAAGTGCAAGATAATTCTGTGTACTTGTGGAGGTGGCTGTGGAGAGTGGCCAACACAGACTGATGTATTTAGCACAGAAAAATACTGAATGTTGACCCATGTGGCTCCATTTTAGAAAAGTAGGCTACAGAGGAGCATGTGGCAGGGCAAAGGTAATGAATGACACAGGGGATGCAGGCAGAAGGGCCTACATCAAACATCTGGTATTTCTGCTTTTCCCTGGATACGGTGAAGGGTCAGACAAGTGAAGGATCAGCCTTCTTCAGTCTGAATGCATTTCATGCTCTGCTACATTTCTCCTTTCTACTACAAGTGTCCATTCCTGGGGCTGCCCTGCTTTTATGAACTAAAACGAGGGCAACCCTCATTTTCACTGAAGATATGAAATTTCAGTGTCAAGTTAGAGCTTTGTTAATGGAGTTTGGAATTAAAGAGAAATCTACAGGTACTGAAATAATAAATTGTAAATTTAAAAAAAATGTTCTTATGGGGGTTTAAGAGTCAGAGATTGTCAGTTTTAATTGTTTAATTGATTAATTGTTTGCTATATGAACTTGACATACAGTAGAATTGAACTGGTGTTTCTCCCACGTCTTTGATGTCATTCAGTTTATTTAAAAAATAAATTCACTGAATAATTTTTTTAAAAAGGAGTATAACCTAAAAGACAAATGCTCTAGGAGAAGAAAACCTTTTTGTTCAAAAGTGGGGAAATTGCTTTTTCACAACAGCAAAGAACAAGAACAGAAGTGGTAAAATAAGAAAGGCAAAACTAGCAAAAAAAAAAAGATAAATAAGAAATTAAAAATTACAAATAAATATCTTTATCCAAATATTTGAATATGCTTTGAGAATATAGCTATGAGTATGTATCGGATATAGACATCATTAAATGTTCAATAAAGCCACTAGTGTGGTTTGTACTTCTGGTGATTCACATTATAATACAGTACTAGAAACGATTGCAGCAGATGGATGATGACCATATGTACAGTACTAACAGAGGTCATTGTAGAACCAGACAGCAGCAGGAAAGGAAGGACCAGCAGAATCTCTCCTTCACACAGTGAGGGTGGATCAGTCTGTCACTGAAGCTGCTCTCCAAAGCAGACAGGGCATCTTGCAGGGGGTGTTACTCATGGTCCAGCACAGATGTTAGTTTAGCCAGGACCCTTGTGTCACCAATTTCCTTCACTGAGCTGGACTTTCTAGTAACCTTGTCCAGCTTCTTCCTCTCTCTATGGTGCTGCTACTCCAGCAGACCACACCATACAGGATAACTGATACCACCACAGAGTCAAAAAGTCCATAGAAGTGCCCTCTTCACTCCAAAAGATTGTAGTCTCCTAAGGACATAGAGCCTGCTCTAGGACATAGAGCCTGCTCTGCCCACTCCTGTACAGTACGTCGTGTAGTCAGTCCAGTCCAATTTAATGTTCAGGTGAACACCCAGGTACTTATAAAAATTCACTCTCTCAGTGTCCATTTCCTGGATGTTTACCAACAAGGGGGCAGTAGACTGGCATCTGCAAAAGTTCACCACCATCTACTTGGGCTTTCCAGCATTGCAGCATTGATGAGGAGGGGGTTTTGCTGTCACTAGTCTAAGAAGTCCTGTGTCAGTCCTCTGTACTCCGCAAGTCATCTTCAGCGATGAGGTTGAAAATTGCAGTCGTCAGAGAAGTTCTGCAGAACACAGATGTCCATATTGTGGGTGCCCCTGGGGGGACACCCACAATGCAGGGCAAGGGGTCAGAGACACAGTCCTGGGGCCAGTTTGTGAGGTAGTCTGGGATCCACACTGCCAGTTCAGAATCTACACCAGCCGTCTCCAGTTTGTCCCAGAAAAGCATTGGCTGTATGGCATTAAAAGCACTGGAGAAATTAAAAAACAAAATTCTTACAGTGTTGTGCGGCTTCTCCAGGTGAGCCAGAGCACGATGATGAAAGAAGATGATGGTCTCCTTCACTCCTATGCCACGCTGATACGCTGACAGCAGTGGGTCTATTATTAAGCTCACCACACAGCGGAAGTAGCCCAGGAACAGTCTCTCCAGTGTCCTCATCAGATGGGACATGAACGTCACTTGCATGAAGCTGCTGAAATCTTTAGTGTGCAATGTCTTGGGAACTGGCACCACACAAGAGGTCTTCCACAGCCATGGTACCACCCTCAGCTTCAGGTTCAGATTGAAGACATGCTCCATAACTTCACACTGTTCATCTGCACGACTGAGGAGCTTGGAGCTGATGCTGTCTGGTCCAGCTGCCTTTCTTGCTTTCATCCTCCTCAGCTCTCTCCTCACCTGGGCTGTTGTGAAGGACATGGGTGGGAAGGGGGTTTGGGTGATGTAGAGGTGAGTGATTCCAAGGATCTCTGAAGTTGTGGGGTCAGTCAGAGGTGTGAAAAACTGAGGAAGTTGAGCATTGTCCAAGTGTCAAGGTGAGGATGTGCAGCTGCATGGGGGAGGAGAGGGTGATTAAAATGCAGGTTCAGATCATTTACCCTCTGCAGGTCCCCGTCAACGTGAACACAGGGTGTTTTGAAGCTGGAGATGGTCTTTAGGCTTCTCAACACCACACTCATGTTCTGTTGTTGCAGCTGCTCCTCCATCTTCCTCCTGTAGCTGCCCTTCAGTGGGTTCATCTCTCTGATTTTCCTTCTCAGTTCTTTTTGTAAAGTCCTCAGCTCCTCCTTGTTACCTGATCTTAAAGCTCTGTTCTTCTCCTCCAGTAGAGCTTTCATACCAGAGGTAATCCACAGCTTGTTAAACACCATAGCTTATCAAACGCTTCACCGTCTGGAAGGGTACTATCCCTCAGAGCATCTGTACTTACAGTAGTCCATCTCTTCACTACACATGGCACCACAGGCTGCCCGTGTACAACAGGCTTATACACAGGGTGCAGATGGACAATGTTTTGGTCAGCACTTCCTAGGGGAGAGAGAGAGGATGGAGAATGTAACTCCTTGGTGTTGGCATAGATTAAGTCTAGTATTTTACTGTCTCTGGTTGGGCAGGTGACATACTGAGTATGTGGGCAGAACAGATGAGGGGGAAGCATAGTTGAAGTCCTCAAAGATGAAGAAGAGGGCCTTTGGGTGTTGTGTCTGTAGGCTGCTGGTAACAGAAGGCAGCATGTTGCAGACTGTGTTCGCGTTAGCAGAGAGGGCGTGCGTCAACTCCCATGGCACACAGTATGGCCAGATGCTAACTGGTAACAATTCAATGTCTCTGCTACACAGTTGCTCCTTCACTGAACAGTGCCCCAGTTTCCACTATCTCACATTAACAAATGCCCTCCTCCTCCAGATGCCCGTCTATTCTCTTACCACTGTCTTCCGTTCTGCACAGCAGATCAAAATTATTTAGGCAAAACAGCCTAATCCGGGAAGACAAGGGTTAACTATGTCTCTGTAAAAAAAATGATGCTGCTCTCTCTGTACTCCTGCTGATGTCTTATGACCACCGCCACCTCACCCATCTTGTTGTGATATTTTGGCTTTTTCCTTATATCTAGAAGGCAGTGACGGCTGTATCTTATGAGCAACACAGACACTGAACTATACTGGAGTATAGTTAGTCAGCCAAAATGTCTATTTGATTGTACTGAAGGAGCTCTTCATTACAGAAGTCACAAATG
>JAOWBL010069671.1:0-19326 GCA_028564865.1 Zenarchopterus dispar
AGCAATAAAGAAAGATTAAACTGTAACTGAAAGATGCATTCATATACTTAACCGTTTCATGTAAACTAAAGACGAGCAGCCACACAACCAACGTTAGCTTAAACAATGCTAATTTCGATAATCTGGTCCTTCAAGCTGGACAAATACAAATAGAAAATATGGTATTAAAATTATTAGTAGTAGTTAAGTTGATCAGCACTAGCCAAATGGATCAGCCCCTTGATAATATTCACACAAAGCTAAAACACAATATTCTGAATAAATTGCAAAAGGTCAGTAAGTATTGAGTCAAGTACGGTTTTAACTCTTTATGAGGACACTATACAGATGTTTGGCAAAATATTAACGATATCTCTGACACTTGGACATTTAAGAAAATTAGGTTCCTGAAAGTTCTGTTTGTGTCTTAATGTTTTAAAGACTAAAAAATAATAGTCATAAAACTGATAAAACAATTATAGTGGTGAGTGAGGTTTTATTTAGAGTACCTAACACAAACACATGCACCTTCACACATATACACACATTATTTATAAGAGAACAGAGATAACAAAGCAAGTGCTGGAACTACGACACTTTACCATTTCATTAAAAAAAATTTAGCAATACATCCAAAAACAGTTGTGAAATTATAAGAAAAAAAGGCTGTAAAAGGAAATAGTTCATCTGGAGAAACTGTAAGAAGGAGGATGAATATCAGCAGGTTGGGATCATCAAGATAGAAAAACATCTTACAGAGGTAGAGAGTCTCTGAAATAAAGATGGACAGACTAATCTGAAAAAACACAACAAATCATGAAACCATTTCAGAATAATCTTTCTCAGTCTAAAATTGGATAAATTGTCAAAATTGTATTGTTTACAGTGCATAAAATCATCAAAAGATTCTAAGAATCTAAAAAAATCTCTGTGTTCAATAGACAAGACTGAAACTTTATTCTGGATGCCCAAGATCTTTGGATTTCCAGGTGGTTAAAAAGCATTCAAAGCAGAATGATTCTGTTAAAGAAATATCTGCATAAACTCAGGTCCAGAAAGCTCTAAGAATATACTTGGTCATACCATCCACAAACAGGCTAAAACTTTGTCATAAGTGAACATGATCCCAAAACACTGCTGGCTTCTTTGGGCAAACCTTGTTTAAAATGGACTGAAGAAAAGTTTAAAACTGAATTCAATTTTTAAATTCTGCTATGGAAACCATGGACACCATGTCCTCCTTACTAAAGCAGAGAGAGTTCAAAAGCAGCTTATACATCTGGAAAGATTGCGTAGTGTATTTCCTCACTCTAAACATCTTTAATATGTATAATTTGGATTTTGATATCAAGTGAGATATTTAAACTTTTTTTTTACATGTTTATTTGCTACATATAACAATAAACAAAGACCTGTTGTTTAGGGTGATATAAACTTATCAAATTATCTATGTGATAAAAATTAAAATATTGCCCCTAAACATGGCTGTTTTTTTTCCTCTAAAACTTTATTTACAAATAGGATTTACAATAAATTAACAACAGCTTTGTATCAAGTGTAACAAGGCTCGAACTAGACTTTAGAATACCAATCACAAATAAATATGGACAAGGTAAATCTATCGAAAATGTAAAGAAATAGGCCAAAGTAGAATAAATTATAATTCATTACTGAAAAATTTGGTTTTCATAGCTTTAAGGTTTTTGCAATAACTGAAAATGTATATTTAATATTGGGGATGAAGACTGAGTTTGTGTTTTGCAGCTCTGCTGGTGTGAATACCGAATTTAGCTGAAAGAGAAAGTACTTTGATGACATCTATTTTCTTTTGTATTTCATTTGAGAATTCACCAAATACAACACATTCAAGCGTAGATTCAAATTGGAATTCTAATTTCCTGTTTAAAAATAGATAAATGTAATTTAAAAAATATATATAAAAGCTGTTTCCCCTACCAATGCAGTTACTCGTAATTAAATTATCAGACTAAAACGTGCATTTTCTTAGGTACACTTTTTATACTACACTTACTAGTTTTTCTTCTCTATAAAGGTGATTATTGACGTGATAATAGACTCTATGGAGTACAGGAATTTAGTATTTAGGAAGAAAAGCATTTTATAAAAACATTTAAGCTTTTTATGTAGCAGAAAAACCAGAAGCATGTCAATATCAAAGCAGTGATTTAAAAACAAAGCTTATTGTGGTTATTGCATGAGGTATTTATGAGGAGAAAGTTGACTGTTGTAGGCTGCAGTAGCGTAAACTAGCGGAGTCGTGACGTCATAGTCCGGGGTTTCCTCGCGCAGTGAACGTTACGGCGTCATGGCGGAGGCCGGCTGCTGGAAGTATCTGGCTTGAAATGCCAGCTTTCTATGAACGCTGCCGACTTTGCTTTGACGGGAGACGGTAAAAGTGGATTATTTCGCTTCGTGGACGGAGAAGAAACCCTAGACTCCACGAGTGTTGAGCGGAGGGAGGCTGCTGGGCTCTGCACTCCCTGGTCGGGACGGACAGTTAGCAGCAGCGGAGCAGCCTTAGCTATCGACAGCGGCCAGACAGGAGGATAAAAACACCTCTGTGGACTTCTGATAACCACTTCTACTTGGTTTCCCACAGGTAACACCGAATAACAGCAGCTGATGTACGCTGAGAAGTTTGTACGCGGGGACGAAGGAGACAGGAGGCTAACATGTTGACGTCGTAAAGACCGCGAGAAGTGAGCGGCGAATGAAAACAAGATGGAAGAGCTGAAGTCGGCTCTTCTGGTTTCATTAAAGCTCAACACTCTCCTCTGGTCCGGTTTATGTTCACACACGTGTTTAGATCGTTATCCCTGTCAGTGAACGGTTGTTTAAAGAGACACAGACGGAGGTCATCCCGCGGTTTTCATGTTAAAAGTTTCGTGTGTGTTAGCTTCCTCCGCGGACTCGTGTCTCGACAATACTCCGGTCCGGATCTGCTCAACTCTCCATCGTGGTGAATTAAATCTCATCTCCTCGTGATCCATTTCAGCCCTGCGTGTCTTCGTGTTTACTGCTGTGCCACGCCGGTGTACATCTTCGGAGATTATTGACTTTTAAGGAAAAGCGACGCTCTCATTGTCTGACAGTGCTACATTAGCTCTGACACAGCACGCTGAAATGAACTCTTGTATGGATCGGAACATTACTGGGTTTACACCACAAAGACAGCTCCGATATCCCGTATACGACTCCTATTGTGAATTTAAAAGGGCGGCCCGCACGTGCGTGGATGTCCCAGATCCGATGCCCCGCCAACGGCTCACGGCATCCCGGCTATCCGGTTTTAGCTGCTTGGCTAACGCTAGGAGCTAACCCGTACCAGCACCGGGACCCGGTTATAGCATCTTCTTACGACACGAAGCCGGCGGTCGGCGGTTAAGTGCGGGTTTTTGTGGTCATTTGTCAGTTTTGTGCGAAGTTTAAGCGCCCACGGCTGTCTGCGTTGAACGTGGAGCACGTTTGAGCCGTGTGGGCCTGCTAGGCCTCTGCGGCGCTTAGCGGAGGGTCATGTAGCCGTGTTGCTCCTCACAGGTGAACCTGTCCGGGACTCACCTGAGCTTCAGGAGGCTTCCTCCGGACGGCCGGTCTTCTTCACCTGCTGTTTCTAAAAAGCTTCTCTCACTCAGCAGGTGGACTGGTCCAGGAGATGCCCCTTTATTACATTACACAAGTGCTTCTCAAACTTTTTCAACTTGTGGTAGATGTGGTAAAATAAAATAGTTTACAAATGAGGGGGCACATTTGGTTGTCTTTCACTTCCAAATCAAAACTTTTGACACAAAATGACCCTGTTAGTTTTGTTGATGAGCTGCTAATGCTTGAAGGGTTCTTTGATATTACAGATCAGACGAATGATAATGCTTTTCGTTTTGATTTCCACAGAGTTTGTTGTGACCTTGCACCTCACTCATGAGAAACACAGAGACATGTAAGCTGAATGACAGGTTTCAAAAGAGGGATACCCTTAAGAGTCGAGTTTACCACCTAAAACCAGCTGCTGTAAACACACAGTTGACAAACGAGCACTTGTTGTGAATCTCTGCTGTTTTGAGCAAATCATGTCACACATTAGGAAATATTGTCAGCCTTTTAAAAGGTGGCAGAATGCGTCTCCTCTAACAAAAAACCCAATCTCAAATCAAGACCATTTTTTTCTTTAAGTAATTTGTTGTGTTGAAAAATAGTCAACTTTGTAAATCAGTTTTTGTCTTATTACTAGGTTACGCCATCATAGTGTGGTTTTCCTAAACATAAAACAGAAAAAATAAAATCAAATGATCAGTCTGTGAAAAGAAAGAGTTAATATTGTTTTAGAATATCAAAAAGTATATTCTGAGAAAAAAGTAAAAGTTAATACAGGTATTTGCAGGAAATATCAGGTCTTTTTATTTGTTAGGATTCAAGTCACTTCCTCATTGTAGTAATGTCTGCAGTGAGCTGTTTTCTAATGTAAAAATCATTAATATTGTATATTAAAAAAGTTGAATACGCATGTGCTTAAAGTTCTGAGGGGTCAAATCACAGATCACTGTGTTCAAAACAATAACAAAGCTCGTGCAAAGAAAAAAGGATCAGTCATTTGGCAAGTAGGATCAAATACAAGCTTCTAGTAACTATTAGTAACTGCAGTGACCTGATTTTGCACTGTCATCTTTTTCAAGAAAAACATTTAAGTGCAAAATAACAAAAATAAACTTTTCTTACATTGCCTGCAGTAATCTTATGTTTTTCTCTTAAAATAAATCAAGTGGATTATTCACTGGGTTGTAAACATCTCAAGGTATCTTTTTCTTAATGTCTCTCTTTTTTGTGTGTCTCACTCAGTCTGTCTTGCTCTGTCCATCATTGTGGAAACATGAATTGTTGTGTAACCAAGAAATGAGTCAGTGGTACAATGAGAAAATGTTAGTTCTGCTTGCAACATTTTCCTGCTGAGAGAAGAAAAAAAGACTGTTGAATTAGATTTAAACATGCAGCCTCCCATCCTGCACACTGCAGGGAGAGCTGTAACAGTGAAATGAGTCCTGATTTTTCTGTAGTTCTAACTTTTATGTTCCTCTTGTCTCACAGGCTAATCACGTACAACACTTTGCTGCAGGTTGTCCAGTGTGTACTTTGAACTTTGACATGGCTGGACGCAGTGAGGACGAAAGTGTAAGCAACAGCAGCGGAGAGTCGAGGTAAACCCACTTGGTCACCTGTCACAGAGACACGTGAGACTAAAAGTGAATGATGATGTGTCAAAATGAACGCTGTGACTTTCACATCAGTGTCTAGTTATCATATGGCTGATTTGGTGACCTAACAAGCTAGTTTGTGGTCCAGTTGACAGTATACTGAAAATAGTTACTGTTTCTAAAACCGCATGGTAGAGTGGAGCTGAGACTACTTTTACATCCTCTATCAAAGACATTTTAATCTCCTGCTTGTTTACAGTGAAGTGGCTTTTGAAATGATAAAGATTCCCATCTGATGGTGTGCTGTTGTTTTTAACTGTGCTGCTTTGTGCTGTTGTTTACAGTAAACCGAGACTTTTTTGAATATGTGAAATTTTCAGCAATTTTTAATCTTTAAGACAACAGGAAATTAAATTGTGAGACAGTCAAAGTCAAAAGTGAATATCTGTGTAGTTGCTCATCACTGGGACTGAATTGAAAGTAGCTGTAATGTCATACATCCACATTGTGGAGCTCAGGGTTTAGTAAAAGGAGGGGAATGTTGAAGCTCAAGAGTGACTGTACACAAAGCCAAATACTTGTACAAGCTTGTGCATGTGTGTGAGAGACAGAACTACCATGGCGGAGTATGTCATCCTCTGATGCTACAACACTTTCATGTTGTTTGAAAGCACACAGTGACGTGGACCTAACCATTGTCAGTGAGCATCTGCAACATTACCTTTTTAATTTATTTAAATTTTTTTATGTAAAAGGTTCAGTCTTTGTGTGAACGCCGTTTCACATCACTTCTGAATTCAGACAAAACTGTTCAGTGTCTAGAACTCAACATATGTCACTCTTGAGCTGAGGGGACTGATGCTTTTTCCACTGGTCATCATGCACAGTATATTGTGTTTGTAGCAGTTCAAAAACAAGCTTCTAAAAGGTTTGAATTTTTTAAATGTTGATGATTTTGAGAATGATGAATGCCTAAAATGCAGGCTGTTACTTATTTTTGTGTTTCATCTGACAGTAACTCTGATGATGAGTCCGGTTCTGGATCTGGTTCGGCTTCGGGTTCAGGCTCCAGTTCCAGCTCATCCAGCAGCAGCAGCAGCCAGTCAGGGAGCAGTGACTCAGGAAGTGGCTCAGACTCTGGCAGCCAGTCTGATTCTGACACAGAGAAATCCAACGAGAAGGTGGAACCACAAAACAAGTCTAACATTGATGGAGCTGAGGTAAGACTGGTTTTTTTTCAGGTGTCAGGATTCTTAGGACCATTTCAGGGGGAAAAATATTCTGAGCAAAAACTCTTAATACACCATGTTTATAAATGTGGTAATTTGTTATAAAACTTAAAAATTCTAAACTTGCAAAACACAGGGGAAAAGAATTAAGAGTACCAGTAAATTAACACGAGTCAGCATTAAGACTAATTTGTGCTAAATATGACATTAGATAAGGTCAGTCCTCTTCTTGATTCTGAACCTGACAGGCTGCACCTGTCACCTTTTTTTTTCCCAGTCCCAGTTCTAGATCTAAACTGCTCACAGACTGTTGCCAGTTTAGATCAGAAGGAAATCACCAAGTCCTGATTGATATGAAACTGCACACTAAAAATATGTTCAGCTTTCTCACCTGCTGCTATCCTGCCCCTGGATCTACAGAGGCTGAAAATCCCTTTCCTCTGATAATAATCAGCAGGACATCCATACGGGACGTTCTCTGTTTCACTGTGGTGACGGGTGGGTGGTATGGGACCTCTTGATGTGTCAGCAGCTCCTCCTAGACTGGAATATCCTGACAGTTACCTAAATGATTATGATCACTGCTTTACTTAACTTTCTATTTTTTTCTGATTTCAGTTTATTAATTGCTTTTGATTTGCTTCTATAGATGCCTCTGTGGAGCCTCTCAACAATGTTAAAGTTGATGAATGTAATCTGCAGAGAAATTTCTTCTCCACCACAAGCAGCCAGGACTTGAGAGATTTTATCATCATTCCAGTTTCCTGTCACCTCTTTTTCTAAATTTGTTGTTTTCCTGAATAAGGGTTCAAATGATCAGCGGGGATTATTTCTGTCTGATAAATCACATAGAGACTTTTAGCATTTAAGATACTGCACCATGCATGTCACAATACAGTAAGCAGTCAGCTGGGATTCAAATTTAACATGTTTAGAAGTATCATGGTTATTGATGCTCGTGGACGAACAGGTCATACGATGTGCTCATGTTTGTATGCTGGAGACATTTAGAAGGACATTAAGTGTATTGCTTCTGCCCTCTATGTGAAAGGGGTGTTTAAAAAAAAAAAACATGTTTCATTTCTTGCAAATTTAATTCTGACTCCAGTTATAATTCTGACTTTATAAACCTGCAAATTTAGAAGAAAACCCTTTGGGATTGTTACAGTTGTATCGGAGGCCCAATCAGTTGCACTCAGTGACAAGGAAATACTCTCTATTTTGGCCTAAAGTTGCTATTTTTTTCTTTCTTAAAAAATTTTTTTTCTTCCTCAAACTGGAGCAGTTTAAGCGAGAAGACTCAAGCGATAGAAGATTTCTGGGTCAGGTCTGTGACAGTTGTGGATTCAGATTTTTTTTTTTTAAGGGTGATTGTTGGATTGGGTCAGGGACCTGCTCTGGAACTCTTCTATCTCTTGAGACTTGTCACTTAGGCTGCTCGAGTTTTCAGGTCTGTAACTGACTTGTCCATTCATTAACTGATTACAGTTCTGGAAGTCCAACCCCAGTATCCTTGCAGTACAAAGATCTGCTATGCTCAGGAAACAGCAGCAACAGCACCAGAGACGAGGCTCCTCTAACAGCGGATCTGACGAGGTTTGTTCCTACCTGTCCTCAAAATCCCCCTTTTTTTCCTTGCTGTTTGACTTGAACTCCATCACCAACTTGAGCTGCTGTTGGTTACATCTAGTTGTCATTGGCTCATGGTTGTTTCTTCTTTGTTGATTGTCTTGCTTTAGAACTCATCAAGCAGTGATGATTCTGATTCATCAAGTGGATCCAAAAGTAGAAGAAATTCAGGTTCTTCTGACTCTGGGTCTGATTCTGGATCTGAGAGTGACTCTGATTCATCAGCAGAGGACAACAGCAACGAAACAGCGTCTGACTACGAGCCCAGTCACAAGTTCAAAAGCAGAAAACCTCCGAACAAGTGAGTCAATAGTTGTCATTAAACAGTTGCTAGGAAACACGTCATCATGTCGCACACACAGACAACAAACAGATTTGTTGCTTACTAAAGTTTGAAAGTTGCAACAAACTTGAATGTAAATATTTATCATTTATAAACCTTTGTTGACTCTGTAATGAAATGACCAGATTGTAAAAATATATTTTGTAGTTGAGTTTGAATCCTGTCATGTAGGAAATGACATCTAATACTATTTCTGAATTGTCTTGGTTTGTTTCTGGTGTTGGTTTTGTGCTTCTGCCTTCTTTTTTTTGTGGTTTCATGGGGATCAATAAGTGAAAATATTGAGGACAAACCTACTTTGTGAAGTAGATGTTTGGATTACTATAAATACATGGTACAGACACGTGCGACAGGTGTGATAACAACTGTTAATATGCTATGATATGAAGCAGCATTATCTTCTTTCGTTTTCCAAGATACTGTTTCTTTACAAGAGGGTCCAGTGAGCTAAAAATTTCAAAAGTTCCTTTGTGTTCCTGTGACTGTCCTGTCATCTATGTTCAGGAGCTTTGAGCTCCGATGTCTATTCATGGTTATTGAAGGTGCCGGGATTTCTTAAAGTTTTGTTGTGTGGCTAGAAGATGAAGTTGCATTCACTGATAATGATTAATTGCATCCATTTGGTACAAAATCCTCTAGTAATTTTATTGGAATAGTAACAATCCTATCTTGTGTGTGTAGAATTTAGTTACTGGAAAAGCAATAACCTCTGTATAACACAGTCAAGAGAGAGAATAGAGTAATAGTGAAATTCTTATGACAGCTGCTTACATTACTTTTTTTTCCTGAGGTCTGATGATATGGAGTGAGGTTTTATAGATGAGGCTGGCTGTCTTATCTAGTGAGTGGTTGGGAAACGGTCTTTAATAGTAGTATTGTAAAAACAAAGTATTAATTGCCTCTGGTTGTATTTGCATGACACTGAGACCCACTAGGACCAGGTGATTTATTAAATTCTTACACAAAATGACAGAATTCAAAGTGGGGATGCTAATTTTGCTCATGACTGTGTGTAGCATATTTTATACACATTAAAAAGTGAGACACATTCCTCTCTCACATTGTCCTCATCATGTCTAAAGAGTGAACGTCTCAGCGTCTTGAGTTCAAACTGACAGCAGCTAAGTTTGTGGTGTGTCTGCAGTTTTGTTACTATATTATGGTAAGGCAGAAGTGTGAGGTGGTCCTTTTTAGCGCTCTCTCACTACTTTAGCAAAAAAATATTGTAAAAAGTGCCTTTAGCAACAAAAGCTAGTTGGTTTGCAGCAGTATAACCCAACAATCCATCTGCCCCATACATCCTCAGCGTGTGACCACCAGTGGAGAGATCCATCTCACCTGTCATTTGTTTGAAAAGCTTTCAGTTGATGGACACATGAAGATGTCTGCCGCTACAAACACTGAGATTGTATTTGATTAATTCTATCTATATCTCTGTGGTTTGCTGTCTTGCTGCGAAATAAAAAAAAGACTGAAATCAAAGATTTTTCATGCAGCTCTGGTGGGTTTCAGCTGGCCTCTCCAACTTTCAGAGTAAATGTTTGTAATGCCTTATGATGTACCCCAGCCTTTTGCCTGTAATAAGCTGGGGCAGGCTTCAGCAGACCCCTGTGACCCTGTATACTGTTGAAAGAGTACTGAACATGGATGAAAGTTTGTAATGCTCTACTCCATGTTGGGACAAGACCACAATCTCTTACCTGCCACTGTTATTGCCTGGTTAGCTTTCGATTTGTGTGGGCGCAGATATTGGGTAAGAGAAGAGATAAAGACGGAAAAAGAGAAGGGAAATGAGTCACGAAGCTGAAGAACGACATAAACTATATAGACATACACAGCACTTGACTGATCCTGCCATGCTTCTGATTTGCTGCTCACAAGCTGGTGTGTTGAAATCGTATATTTTTCACAACACAACCTCAGTTTAGCTGACTTATGAAAGTAAAAGTATTGTCAAATGTGTGTGTGTTTAAAATTATAATTTATTACTCTTCATATGAGAGCTGGCTTCTTTATAAACAAAGCCCCAGCTTAACCAAAATACAACCCAACATCACATCAACGCCACTTTCTCTTTATGCTACGTCTTGTTCCAGTGTGCCAGTATCCTCAGTAACATGGTACATGACATGCAGAACAGCTGAGACCTCCTCCCCATCTTCCTCATAGTCCTCCTGTCAGCTATATCTGATGTGGATCTTTCTGTTTTATGGTTATCCTAGAGAGAGCATGGTTGTAAAAAAGACTATAGATGTCTTGTTAGTCTCACATGGTTTGCGTGTTGGTGAGGCCTGATATTAGTGATCTGTGATAGCAGGTGGTGGACTGAGACATTTTTCCTCTGCAGAGTTATTGTCATCTGACTGAGTGCTGGGAAAAACTTCTAAAATACTCTTATTTTATTCATTGTGCATCTACGGCTGTCTGTGTTGGCTGTCATGAAATTGTAATGCCTTTGTCTTCTGTTGTTACACTAGGATAAATTCACGGAATGGGAAGAAGAGCATCACCCAGAGAAAGAAAGCCCAGAAGTGTTCTTCATCTGAGGATGAGAACAATAGTTATGCGAAGGTGACATCAGCAGGGCCACGGCGGCAGGCCACCGTCAACATTAGCTATAAGGAGGATGAGGAATTAAAGACAGACTCAGATGATCTGGTGGAGGTTTTGGGTGAAGATGTCCCACCACCTGAGGAAGAGGAGTTTGAAACAATCGAGCGAGTCATGGACACCAGGATAGGAAGGAAACGAGGTAACTACAACATACAGATGTTGATTTCATCCTCTGAATTTTAGCTGTCGACAGGATTCCAGTTGATGAGATTTGAGAGTACTTTGGACTCTACCATGTCCACCCTTCAAACAAAAGAAAATATTCGAATATTGTTCCAATATATGTAAATATGTATTTTTTTTCTTAACAGCAACAGGGAGTGCAACCACTGTGTATGCCATTGAAGCAGATGGAGACCCCAATGGCAACTTCAATCCCATCAAAGAAGCTGGTGAGATACAGTACCTGATAAAGTGGAAAAACTGGGCTCACATTCATAACACCTGGGAGACGGAGGAGACGCTGAAGCTGCAGAACGTCAGAGGCATGAAGAAACTGGACAACTTCAAGAAGAAGGAGCAGGAGAAGAAAAAATGGTGAGCAGTGAGCTTCTAGCTTTCTTAAATGTCCACATCCAATGAGACACAGTCACCTGTCTACAGAGGGAAAGGTTTAAGTCAGCTTCTGATTTTGTCTTTCAGTTAGCTATTTGACAGTGTATACCAACATTAGCTGCACAAATGCAGCACTTTCAGCCTGATTAAGATCATAAAAGTTCCTTGTATCAACCTCTCAGTCAGATCTTGTCTGGCAGTAAGAATACATGAAGTGTAAATCTATGTAAATATTTTCACACTTCAGTTGATGTTTGAAATGGACGTGTTTCTGTTATATTTCTAATATTCATCAGGCTTTTTAAATGTTCTGGATCAAAGTTTTATCTTATAGTTTTGTGTGGAAGAGCATGCACATTTCTTTCCTTGGACCTTGTCAGTGAACATTGATCACATACAAAGCATTTTCCTGTCACAGAAACTAAAAACGGGCAAATAGTTCTTATATAGTGTATGAGCCCTTAAATACTGGCATTTCTTTGCATAACACTTCTACCTGTAGCTAGTGTCTGGATGTAAGAGGGACTTATGGAAACGTGTAAATTCTGATCCTGTTTTTCGTGGTGCATTCGTAGAAAATTGATTTTTCATGGTGTGTTCATATAAAACCTTGGACCTGGTCACAAACTTGGGAGTGGGCTACGAACACTGGATTCTTATAAGGCTGCTTTAAGGAGGTTTTAGGAAATGGTCCAAAACGTGTTCGTAGAATGTTCACAGCCGTTGGTACAGGTCATTGTGACTGAAGCTTTAGAAGCAAATTTAAACGCGTCAGGAAAAGGTTCTACCAAGCAAATAAGATTTTTCTTCACCAGAAACTGTCACTTTTGGGTCCTTCTTAAGCAGGAAATGTAGAGTGAAGGTAAACAGGACACCTCTCTGAACAGTGTCTGGGAGGCTGTGGTTGCAGCTGCACAAAAAGGTGATTCTGACCAGATCAAGAAACTGACTGTCTCCGGGAATGGAAGGCTTGTGACTGTCATCAAAAAGAAGGGTGGCTATATTGGTCACTGAGGGTTGTCTTTTTGTTTTTTGTTTTTTTTAAATTTCAAAAATGTTTATTTGTAAATTTTGAGTTTCTTTATTATTCTCACTTCAAACCACTCGAGAACCTTCGTATGAGTCAGATTTGTCTGTTGCTGAGCACTGTTTTGATGCTTTACAGTCTCTGAAAGCGCAGAATAAAACAGTCCAGGACGTTTCTACATTAATCACACAGAACTGTGAAGTATGTGACTTAACTCGGTGTTAATCCTGCAGAAACCAAAGTCTATGCTTCATTCACTTCCCCAAATCATGTGACTCTGGTCTTTTGGTCCTGTATAGTCTCTCATCAGGAAAACTGCAGCAGAGTTCAGCATGTGATTTGGATCAAACCACCTTTGGCTCACCTTGGTCTAGTAGTTTTAGTCTGCTCCCTAGTGTCATTTATTTGTTCATACTTGAATTTGTTTTAAAGAAACAAAAGTCTGTAGATGTAAAAACTCCATCAGTCATGAATGTGGCTGCAGATATGAGTCTGTGTTTGGGAGCTGTCTTCTCGGTGCTGTTTCAACATTCATCTTTATTTATACCCACCGTTTCCAAGAGCATCTACGGACACCAGCTGAACAGCCAGGAAAGTTGAGAAATTACGAGTGCTGCACTCTCCTGCTCTTTGTGTTGATACTAAAACACAAAACTTAAAATGAAAGGAACACATTCAAGCATCATCAGTGGTTTAGCTTTGTAGTTCTGACGCTAGCAGCAGACATAAGTGTTCTATTGGTTGGTGCTGCTGTAACTTGACAGTTCAAGAATAACTCAAAGCTACTTACTGGTGCTGGCTCCAAGCAGAATTGCAGCTGCAGATCTGGATGGTGCAGTGCACCATCTGTGGTGTTGAAGGCAGTTGCTGATTGTCCAATGACCTTTTTCTGTGTCAATTTCAATTCTTTGTACATGAACACAGCTTCCATTATGCAGTGATGCCGTCTAACAAAAAACAGCTTCACCAAATGTATTACAGGCATTTTATGATTTTCTAAATTCTTAGTGTTGTTGTTAATTGTGTGTGGAAAACTAATCAGCTTAATAAAGCAGTGATGGAGATGTGCACCGGGGTTGACTCAAAGAAACTGACAAGCATTTTTGAGCAATCACTCGATTGCAACTAGTAAAGCAGTGAAGCTTTACTGGAGCCATTTAGTTGGTTCTGTTTTTCTCAGGTGTGTGAGTTGATCATCTCTCATCACAATGGTGCAATAGAAATCCTGACTTCTGGAATCTCAAATAGATTGATCTTATCCTTCAAATGAGGTTTTTCTTTTCATCTCTCCAGGTTAAAGGCAGCTTCACCAGAAGATGTGGAGTATTTGAACTGTCAGGAAGAACTGATGGACGACCTGCACTCCCAGTATCAGCTCGTGGAGCGAATCATAGGTATTGTTGCGTGAACAGAGCTGGTTATTGTGAGCATCTCTAAAACTACTGCATTTGTGTGACCTGTTTGTGTCTGAATTTCTTTGAGTAGGACATTCAAACCAGAAGTCAGCTGCCGGTTACCCAGACTACCTGTGCAAATGGCAGGGTTTACCGTACTCAGAGTGCAGCTGGGAAGACGGTGCTCTGATCGCCAAGAAGTTCCAGAAATGTATCGATGACTACATGAGCAGAAACCAGTCCAAAACTATTCCATCCAGAGACTGCAAGGTGAGTTTCCTCTGTCACATGTGATGCTGCACCACCAACAAATAAACTCACATCGTTAACAGTAAGGCACTCCAGTCAGGATTTTTCTATCTGATTACCTGATGACTGATGGAAGCACAACAACATGATTCTGATCATGATTGCAGAGGGATGGTTAAAAGTTGTATGGATGAGTATTGTTAATAGACAAATATCTATTGGGATGCAATTATTACAACAAAATATACCTTTATCTGAGAAACTCGACTTATAACACTGTAATTCATAGCAGGCAATGCATTTTATTGCACAAGAGTATTAAAAAAACTAAGTTTTTTTTATTTGAATAAAATGTATGTATATTTATGGATTAATTAGAAAATAGTAAAATATGCAAGTATGTCAAATTGAAAAACAATTTGATTTAAATTAGTAAGGCAATGAAATTAAATTGAAGAAGGTTACAGAAGAAACTAAAAAACAAAATAAAAAACCACTCATATCTACACTTTTTAAATTCCAGTCTGATTGACGGAAAAACTGAGCCTTTAACTAATTCAAGAAACAAAAAACAGAAGCCATACCAATTTACATTTAGGTAAGCAAATAGCAGAAATGAAAACTGTAGCTCTTTTTAAATTTCATTTGTTTAAAGAAAAGTTCTAAAGTTAAGTTCTTAAAGGCTCACTTGTCAACAGCTGCTTTCTGTAAAGATCACTTGCGTGTGATTTGAGCCATTTCACAAGCACAAATGGTGCTCTTTTTTCTTTACAAATTAAAATATTACTACATTTTTGGCTGACAAGTTGCTCTTTTTTCCAGTTAGTATATGGCTTTCTTTGAATTACAAACATGACTTAGACTTTGAAGGAAGTTGTTTGAATGTTCCTCAGAACAAGTCAAGTTAAACTTGTTCAGTAATCATTTAAATTCTGAGAGATAATGAAAAATTATTAAGTGTCATATGTTGATGTTTGTCGTCAGTGGAGCTCAGTGAACAAGAAGAAGAAAACGATTATAGTCCACTGCCTGCTCTGACATAGAGATATTCTCTTTGTACCTGCTGAAACCACATGTTGTTCAGTGGATGGCAAAGAGTTGGAAAAAAAACACAATTCTCGTTATCATCATCTTGTCTTTTTATTTTCCCCTACAGTTCTGGGTTTAAATATCTACTACCTAAAGATTATTGGGTCTTTGTTGTGGAGGGAACAGGAACGCTAACATCTACTCATCTCTCTTTTAGGTTTTGAAACAGAGACCCAGGTTTGTACCCATGAAGAAGCAGCCTGCTTACATCGGAGGTGATGGACTGGAGCTCAGAGACTACCAGCTGGACAGTTTAAACTGGATGGCCCACTCCTGGAGCAAGTATGGAAATGTTGTTGTTGTCCTTTTTGATGGGAAAAAAAGAAACATATAAATCAGGGTTTCCATTTGTACCTCAGTGGTGTCCTGGATCTGTAGTTGTCATTTTTTGAATGTAATGTCAGTATCTCCTCTTTTCTGCTCTGTTTTTTCACTCGCAGAAGTAACAGCTGTATCCTGGCTGATGAAATGGGTTTGGGGAAGACCATCCAGACCATCAGCTTTCTCAACTACCTGTTTCATGAGCACCAGCTGTACGGACCCTTTCTGCTGGTTGTTCCACTCTCTACTGTCACATCCTGGCAGAGGGAAATCCAGCTGTGGGCCCCACAGATGAACGTTGTGGTGTACCTGGGAGACATCAGCAGTAGGAACATGGTACGGTGCTTCAGGCATCCTAACAGCTGACGTTCACACCTGAAGGTGCTGCTGTGGTTTCATGTTGTTGCTGTCTGAGCTGAAAGCCTGTTTTCCATTAACAGATCAGAACGCATGAGTGGATGCATGTCCACAATAAGAGACTGAAATTTAACATCCTCCTCACAACATATGAGATTCTCCTTAAAGACAAGGTGAGCAGCTGTCTTCTTCCGATGTCATCATATGGTCTTACAGCTTTTCACAAGTAAAGCTTCTAAAACCAAAAAAAAATGTGTTTGTCTAGTCATTTTTGGGCAACGTTAACTGGGCCTTCATTGGTGTGGATGAGGCACACCGCCTGAAGAATGACGACTCCCTCCTCTACAAGACAATGATCGACTTCAAGTCCAGCCACAGACTCCTGATCACAGGAACTCCTCTGCAGAACTCCCTGAAGGAGCTGTGGTCGCTGCTGCGCTTCATCATGCCTGAGAAGTACGTTATTTCACTTTTACTCAGTTTAGCTTTCCTTCTTGTTTACAGTGCTATAAACCACTCCAACTATGCTCCCACTCCACATTCTTGTGTCAGAGACAAGTATGATGTTGACCACAAAGTTCTTTGAATTTTCCTCTGAGCTCTTCAAAAATTCTTTGGAGATATATTTAATGGTCAGAAGTAAAATATTGTTGTTTTAATGTTAATAATATGAAACCCCCTTAGACTCGGTGCTCTATAATTGTCTGCTTCTCCCCTGCCTGGTTTACAAGTGATCCAAACGTGCTTTTCCTGATGCAGTACAGCAGCATCATATGGTCTGTGTAGTTGAGCAGCTCAAAGTCTTATGGGCTGTAGTCCACACACCATAGCAGACTGTAAACATTGATTGTGACAGGAAGCTGTCTGAGAATTACTCACCAAAAAGTGAAAAATACTTCATACCCTGTTGTTAAGCGTGCTAATAGAGCATTGTATGGTTAAAAAAGCATCTACACACTATGATTTCCTTTGTAAATTGCTTAGGTTTTTTTTTCTCTCCTATTGAAATTTCACTTGTGGCATATTGCAGGTCTCCCTCTACTTTTAGCTTTAATTGTGTTCCTCTATTTTCACCTTGGTTAAAAAGTCATATTAGATAAAGGCATCTACTAAATAAAACATAGTATGATCTAAATTGTGCTTTTCATGTTGGTGTCATGTTGATCACTAATTCTGACTTACATCAAAGCAAGTTTCCAGTTCTTCTGGACAAAAATGATTTCATGAGAAATAGTCCATGAAAGGCATTGTTAAATATAGACAAGTGTTTCAACTATTTCATAGAAATGAAGGATGCCCTGCTTTTATTCACGTTTCTTGCTGTAGAATGTGTCTCGGATATTGATGCTATTTTCTGCAGGTTTTACTCCTGGGAGCTCTTTGAGGACGAGCATGGTAAAGGCCGAGACTCAGGCTACACCAGCCTCCACAAAGAGCTTGAACCTTTTCTGCTGCGTCGTGTCAAGAAGGACGTTGAGAAATCTCTTCCAGCTAAAGTGGAGCAGATCCTCAGAGTGGAGATGTCAGCCATCCAGAAACAGTACTACAAGTAAGAGCTGGACAATTCCCATCACTCTCATGATGCTGGCTTAAGGTTCAAGTTTTCTGGTACCAGAAGTCAAGTCGTGAAATAAAGTTTCCATGATGTAAGGTTACTGGTCCAACTTAAAGGGACCAGTACACTAATTCTGTCTGTGGTTTGGAAACATTTCTGTAAATGCAGAGTGAACAAGACATCTCATTTGGACTTGGAATCACATTGCTTTCAGACAGAAATCCAGGTTATTTGCCAGTTTGCACAGTTGGAGGGTTAAATGTAATTGTTCAGATGAATGTGCAGGTGCTGGACTTTTTGACCAGACAATTCCTTTTTGGTCTCATCTGTCCAAAGGATGTTGTTCCACAAGTCTTGTGGTTTGTTCAGACCTACGTCGAGCTCCCAGCTCAGTCTTTTGGGTTATGGTGATACCTGCTCTACAACGTGCATGATGGTTATTTGTTTTCCAGTCATCTTGTAAACTGGGAAACTCAAAGCTGGAATCTCTCCCTTCTTCCTCAGACATATCTCTTATCCACTGAGCCTTTTCCAGAGATCAGCAGATCTGATTTATCACAGTGCCCCTGCTCACCAAGGAAAGGGCTCCCAAAGAGGCATTCTGTAAATCACTCCTTTATTTTTGTCTTCTTCCCAGGCCAGTTTTGTTTCCCAAATTGACCAAAAGTGATCACAATGTGCACCAAGATCCTCCTAAATACTTGTGCTCTATGTTTCTGCCTGTTTTATTTTCTGCCACTGCCCCATGCTCTGCTGCTGCAGCTTGTCCTCCTTCACGCCGTCATCGTATTATTACTGCCAACACATCATCTCAGTTCTCTGTGGCCTTCCAAGACTCAGTGCTTTCCACGGTGGAAGAGTGTGACTCCATTTGTGTTGAAGAAAAAGTGCTCTCTTTAATTACACGTGCACTGCTATTCTGGACTCCATCGCTCCCCTAAAAATATTTCATCCTAAAGCTCACTCAGAACCCTGGGCAACCGACTCTCTCCGTGCTCTCAGACGCTCATGTAGGCATGCTGAGAGAAGGTGGAAGAAGGACAGGCTGCAAATCTCTTTTGAAATTCTGAGGGACTGTCTTTTGGAATATCAGAGAGCTGCAAAAGCTGCTCCTCCTACATCTCCAACTTAGTTTCCAGCAACATCAGAAAACCTAAGACTCTGTTCACTGTTCTCAATTCTATTGCCAATCCTCGTGTGGACACCAGCCTTATTCCTTCAACCACCCTCTATAATGATTTTTTAAACTTTTTTGTCCAAAAGATTTCGGCTCTTTGGTCTCCACCTCCACTTCATGATGCTGACCCCTGTGTCCCTCCTATATGCCAATCTGTCTTCAACCAGTTTGAGCCCATCTCTTTGTCATTGCTATCTGAAGTAGTTTCTCAGATGAAGCCTACTAACTGCTCCACTGACAGCATTCCCTTTCGCCTTTTAAAGGAGGTTCTGGACTCAGTAGCTTGCTTCTAAGTGTTGTTCTTCTATCAAGAGCCGTGGTGTAACTTTTGATCGTGCTTTTAAATTTGATAGACAGATCAGCTCAGTTGTGAAGAGTTCTTTTTATCATTTAAGACTGTTGGGCAAACTCAAGCCCTATCTTTCCACCAGTGATCTCGAAAGAGTTGTCCATGCCTTCATTACAACTAGACTTGACTATTGTAACTCCCTTTATTTTGGGTTAGATCAGTGTTCACTGCAACGCCTACAGCTGGTGCAGAACGCTGCTGCTCGCTTGCTGACCGGCACTAAAAAGAGAGACCACATCACTCCTGTTCTTTCCTC
>JAOWBL010069672.1:6661-19322 GCA_028564865.1 Zenarchopterus dispar
ATCCACAGTATCTGAGTCAGTATCACTTGTAACTGACTCAGGGCATAAGTCACCCTGCTTTCTGAAACCAGCTCAACCGAACCCACTTAGTGGGGATTAATTAACCTCGCTTTGTGAACTGGAAAACTCTGAATTTAACTGTGTTCAGCTTACAGACCCCTCTACATGATGCAGTACAGCGGACCAATCGCAGTCCTCGAGGTCTGTGTCATATCAACGTGGAGTCCAGAGGTGTCCAATTCATGTTTTCATCCTGCAGGTTTAGATGTTTCCTTGCAGCAACACACCTGATTCTAATTAATGGTCATCGTCAGCATGATGTCAAAATCTGCACAAGTCTGTGAGTGACACGCTCATATGTGTCAGGGTGTGATGGAGCAGGGCGACGTCTAAAACCTGCAGGATTCTAGCTGTGGAGGACTGACTTTGGACACCCCTGGTATAGTCAGAACATTTTACAGCAGTATGTACACACATATATATATATGTGTGTGTGTGTACATATATATGTGTGTGTGTATAGATAGATAGATAGATATTTTTATTACTCCTTATGATGCTGAAATAAAGAGTTCCACCCATCTGTGTTCCAGATAGCATTTATTCTATTTCATAATCCAAAGTGTCAACACAGCAGTTATATGTGATTGGACTGAAAAGACTTTAGCATTGTTACAGAAATAAACTAAAAACCAGCATAAACTAGTTTCCGGATGTTTTATACATAATGGGACTTTTTTTTCCACCAGAGTTGAATAAAATATGTTTTTATGTCTTTTTTTAATGAAATCTTTCTCCTGTTGTGACATATCAACTTTAAATGTTTTTTAATGGTTGTGATCAGTGCTTTGTCAAAGTTTGTCAATCAGTGGTCTTCAACCCTGCTCCTCAGACCCCACTGTCCCGTATGTTTTAGATTCTGAAACATGCGAGTCACTGACCTCAGAGATCTCAAACTGCCCACCCCTGTTTCAGACGTTTTTCTCATTCAATACATTTTGATAAAAGTGACTGTATCAGTAACATAGTTTTACCACAAGGAAATATTTACAAAATTGTTTCCCAATCTTAGTCTTCAAGGCAGGACAGTGACTCTTTAGGACTAGGGTTGGTGATCCCTGATCTATTCAATGATTGATAGGTGTCATCCCTTCACTACTGTGGCTGACAGCAGGTATGAGTTGCTTCTGTTGAAATGTTGTGTCTGGGTTCTCCAAACATGGTTCTGGACATTAAGATCCAAGACCTCTACTTTGGTCTCATCTGTTTGGAGGCCGTTGTTCCAGAAGTCTGCTGGTTTGTTCAGATGCAGTTTTGTGAACCTGGGTTGTATTTCCATGTACTTTGGAGACAGAAGAGGAAACTTTTCTGAGTTCTTATAATTTTGCTGTCATGGACTTTTCCATCTAACATGCTCAATGAGGCTATAGGCCCTGGGATGGAGCTTGAGGGTTTTATGTATTTCTCTGATCATTACACAGTCTAATCTTGGGATAAATTTGCTTGGATGTCTACTCCTATGAAGATTGAAAACTACCTTGAATGCGTTTTACTTTTAGGCAATCTTTATCATTCTAGAACGCTGAACTCCAAATGGTTTGGAAATTGTTTTATAATCCTTCCTACATTATTGTAGGCTGCTTTTCCAAGACCGTTGCTGCTATTTTGCCTTTTGGTATTGTATTATCATAGACCTGAGGGCTCCAGAACAGCAAACTGGCATCTTATAAAAAAGCCTGCACACTTCCTGATGATCAGTTCATTGAGGAATGATACTTAGTGGAATCTGGCTACAAGACTTCAAATGGAGGCACTTGGGGGATTTGGGTATTGCCCTCATTTTTTAAGATTTTTTTTTATTTGGCTGTTTTGTTGTTTTGGTTTTTTTTGTTAAATAATGACACAGCAAAGATTGTTGCATGTTGTTTGTCTGAGGATGTATTTGTCTAATACCAAGGCTCAGTAAGATCAGATGATTTTTTTACACACAAACACAGAAAAAAATTAAGTAAAAAATTAACTATCTTTGGGAAATGACTGTATAAGATGGTTCTTCCACATCCATGGCTGTGAATGAAGCAAGTGTAGGTGAAGGAAACCCCCCCTGGATCCTTGTATAAAAGCCCCTTTGTATTTGCCCCCCAAAGCCCCCACCACCTCTCCGTCTGGATAATCAAAGCCAGATGTTTGTACAGAGGCCCTCCTCCTTCTCGTCATCCCTCTCTCCTGGGTTCTGTCTGTAAATGTGGCTCTCCTCTGTTCTCCTTTTCCTCCTCCCCCTATCTATCCCTGTACTCTTTGGTGAGGCAGGAAATGCTCAGAGTTCTTGGCCCTGAAAGGCCACGTTTCTTAACCACCAACAGATGGAGGGATGAGGGAAGGAGGGGTGTGAGGGGACAGCTGAACCCAAAACTTGAGCAGATCAGGGGATTCTAAGGAGCTTCAACTTTTTTTTTAAAGGGAATAGTTTATTAATTTCAAATGTGAATGAAGTTTCAGTCTATCTGGAGCTTCGACTGATGAACTGGTGCAGCTGGACCTGGATCAGTATCATAAAACAAACATAAACAAAACTGTACAACTGTCCTTACTTAGACTTCCATCCTCTGTGGACTCTAACATAACCCTGAATTTCATTATGACCCATTTACTTGTGCTCTGTTTATTAAGAACCAACTTTTTCTTGGCCCTAAGGGCTATTGATTCCAGTACAGTGAGTGAGCATACCTGACACAGATTATCTGTGTTTGAAGAATCTTCATTATGAGTCACTGTATGCTCAGGTGGACATATGACCTCAATAACATTTAAAGCTTGCATTTCCAACAACACCTGATAATCCTGAAACTCCACCGACCAGTTAGAACTGAAGATAAATGTTACATCAGAGCTGGACATCGTTGGGAACCAATGACACAAATCCAGATGACTTGTGTTAAAGTCTAATCCTGACCTGGAGAATCTACAGCAGTATTAATACAGGTAAATTAATAGTAGTAAAACATATCCACATATTTACATAGACAGCACTCTAGTATTAATCCAGTAGGGATAATAATCTGAATAATAAACTATATCAGAAACAGTGACATTCATCCAAGAAACATGATACAGCAAGTAAAAAACAATACTATTAAATCAGTTAATTTAGCTGTGAGGTGCTACATGCAGCATGCTAGTCTGACGCCAATAATAGAAGGAAAATTACAGTTCCTTTACTGACCACTAGAGGCTGGATTGACCAGTGAGTTCATCTCAACTGAACTTCATGTTAAAATATCCAACTTTACAGCAGAAATGAACATACTTACAATCTGGTACAATAAATCAGTTTTGGTCTCTATTGTTAGATTTCACGTCCATGACAGCTATATGGGGGAGTTCTTATGTAGCACAACAAAAAGTGTATAACACAATATATTTTTGCACAGTTGGGGGTGTGGAAAAAGTTTCACTAAATTCCTGGTGGTGTTCAATCAGAATTTCCCCAGTCCTTCTTTTAACTTCACCATTACTCATTTCAAACATTGTTTTGTTTGCAATATCAGAAGCAAATATGGACTGACAGGTTTGCTCACTTGTTTTAAGCTAATGCTAGCGTCATAGCTTAGAATGAGTTTGAGCCAGCAAAGCTAAAATGGGTGCAGTCCAGTGTGGCGAGTGTTACAGTCAGCTCCAACTGTTTGCCATTTTTGGATTAACTGAGGTTTGTTGAAGTCAGTTCCTTACCACAGATTGTCATAAGGAAACAAAAATCAAGTTTGAAAAGCACTCTTCAGAAAGCCTGTGGATTACATCACAGAGGGCACCCACTTCTTTTAATCCAGGGGTGTCCAATCCTGGTCCTCCAGACCTACTGTCCTGCATGTTTTAGATGGTTCCCTGATTCTTCACACCATGACACAAGTGGCTGTGTCACTGACAGACTTGTTCAGACCTGGATAACAAGCTATTAATGATCTTTAATGAGAATCAGGTGTGTTGGAGCAGGGAAACATCTAAAACCTGCAGGACTGTAGCTGTGGTTAAACCACATGATAAGAGGAGAACAACAGAGTTTAGAAACACACATGGTGGTCTTACATTACATGTAGGTTCAACGCATGGTTCAGCTCTGAACTTCAGGTAAGATAGTGAAGGTGTCATTAGCCCTAGAGTCTTTACAATAACACCAATAAACTATAAACCGCCAACCGCAGCAGGCCTGGTACACAGTTATAAAGTTATCAAACTGATGTCTGGAGGTGTTGTATTAAATTCTGGAAAGACCACTGAATATAAGGGATGTGCCATGAACCCACTATTCCCCTGTAACCAGAACCAAATGACAGTGATCCAGTTCCTGCTGTCCATGGCATTGGAGTCAGCGTTCCTCCTGACCTGTGACATTTTTATCAGGTGAAGCAGTGAATCACAACAAACTCAGTAAATCAAATCCAGACCAGAACTAGCTGAGAGGAGGGATGACTCTATTCTCCCTCTTCCCTGCTCACAAAACTCTCACACACTTAACTATCATGATTTATCTGAGAGCTGTAGAAACACGTTAAGCTATAAAATAATAATTTGACATAAAATGAGGATGGACTTTATGAAATATTGTCCAACTCATCGCAGATAATCAAATCTTCTATAAATGTGAAGCTTAATCATTGGTTTGGTCAAAAACTCTTCAAATTATCCTCACGTTTTAAAAATCCCAGTTCTGTATTTTAAATATTTGAATTTGGAGTAATTTAGTTATAGAAGTTTGAATGAGACAAATCTTGTGATGAAGTTGTTTTGTTGAGGTCTGACATTTAGAATCCAAATCCAGGATCCCAGACAGATGGGGGACTAAAAATTACTTGAATGAAAATTCTCTGTCCAGAACTGAAACACAAAAGACAAAAAACATGTGTAAGTGTTAGAGTAACAGGACACTTCACATGATCAGCATCAGGAAGACAAAAAGAGTAAAGTACACAGAATACACAAGTCCAACAGACAAGGTCACAACTATAGCAAAAAAAAAAGAAAAAAAATAACAAAAAAGAAACATTAAAACCTATGGAGTTCAGAGATCACAAACATCTACAATGTATGCTGGTGTGTTTGTCTAAATGTCTCACAGACTTATTTTACAGTTCTAATTTTACTTCTGAAAAAATGCAAACAGCCTTGTGAGACATTAAACAAGTCAGTACAGGGACCGAGTTGCTGTTGGCAGCTCGGTTGGCAGGTTGGTGCTCAGGTAGATTGGTGGTGAACCAGAGCTACTCTGAAACTCTGAAAATAAGTAATCTAACAGTCAATAATAATAAAGTCAATAATCTGGTTAGGTTTAGAGAAAAATCCATGACTTTGTATCAAGTAACAACCCAAAAGTTGAGAGATAGGGCACAATCTCACTGGTGAATAAAATACAAATACACAGACATGAAAAATCTACAACCTTTGTGTTCTGCACAAAAATACTCATTTCTGGTTTCCAAAGGTGTAAAATGGAAACATATCTCCATTATGAGGAAGAATTTGTGCAAATAAATTGTTGAAATGTTTAGAACCAAGTTCCTCAAAGAAAGATTGGAAGAGATTTGTATATTTGTCTTTCTACAGATCAGAATATGATTAAACATTCCGGTAATGTGGAGGAATTTGTGTGTGAAGGACAAGAGACCAAGTCTAAGCTGGACAGCTGAGATCTCTGGTCCCCCAGATGACTCTGAATCAAGAGCCATCGTTCATCAACACCTGATAAAACCACATGGACAAGGGTTACCATGGAAACCTTTGTTAACACTACAATGCAGAGATACATCCACTAACATGGTGTTCCAGTTAGTGGATGTTCCGGTTAGTGCAGGGGTGTCCAAAGTTGGTCCTCCAGACCTACTGTCCTGCAGGTTTTACATGTTTCCCTGCTTCTTCACACCATGACACAAGTGGCTGTGACATTAACAGAGTTGCTCAGACCTGGATGACAAGGTTTTAATGATCTTTAATTAGAATCAGGTGTGTTGGAGCAGGGAAACATCTAAAACCTGCAGGACTCCAGCCCTTGAGGTCCAACTTTGGACACCCCTGTCCTATATGGTTTTGATATTGCCTTACTTCTTCACACCTGATTCTCATTAACAGAGTGATAGCTAGGTCTGAATAAGTCTGTCAATGACACAGCCACTTGTTTCTTGGTGTGAAGAAGGATGGCAATGCCTAAAACATCCAGGACAGCGCCCCATGATGACTAGAATTGAGAAACACTGCACTAATGACCCTTAAAACTTTACTGTGGAGAAAGAACCCTGGTGTTTACATAGTCTAGAACAGGGCTCTTTAAGTCTGGTCCTCGAGGGATGCTGTCCTGAATGTTTTGAATCAGGGGTGTCAAACTCCAGGCTTCTAGGGTCAGTGTCCTGCATGTTTTAGATGTGTTCCTGCTTCTTCACACCGTGACATAAATGACTGCGTCCATGACAGAATTGCTCAGATGTTGATGACAAGCTGCAAGCAACCATTATTAGGATTAGATGTGTTGGTATTTGAAACCATCTAAAACCTGCTGGACACTGGCTCTTGAGACTAGAGTACCACACCTATGTTTTAATGATTCCCAGCATCAAGATTTAGTCTCAATCACGAAACAGATGTTGTTGGTTTTTTCTGGGATTTTATTTTTGGGGGCAGTACTAAAATACACATTAAAAAAAAAACAGTCTCTGAACATCATTTGATGGACATCCAACCAATCAGAGAGTTGAAGCATCTAACATTGTCAGAGTGACAATCAAACTAGTATCAACAGAGACATCCAACATGTTTGTGGTGAAGCAGGAATGCTAGTTAACAACTGTTGGTGTTACAGTGAAAACGTGTTGACCCAAAGTGTTGTTAGTAATTCTGCAGCCATCTTGATTGATTAGCATAGTACATGTTCCTGTGTGAGTAATCTCATAAAGCCTACCCCTGGGTTGTTCAGATTGGCTTGGTACATTCTGTACCGGTGGACATGCAGTGAATAGGAAGACACCAGACCCATTTCACCAGAGATTTATCTAGACCAGGGTTCACCAATCCTGGTCCTTGAGGGCTACTGTCCTGCATGTTTTAGATGTTGCCCTGATTCTTCACATCCTGATACAAGTGACTGTGTCATTGACAGAGTTGTTCAGACCTGGATGACAACCTGTTAATGACCTTTTATTAGAATCAGGTGTGTTGGGGCAGGGAAACATCTAAAACCTGCAGATCAGAAGCCCTCGAGGACCAGAATTGGTGACCCCTGATCTAGACATGGCTCTGTATGGCTGACCAGACTGGAGATCAATCCAGCCCTCTTCTGGTTGGACGGCAACCAACTCCAGTCACATCACTTCACAGAGCAAAACTGAAAACTAGCATCAAGGCTAAGAGAGATCCGACAACAGTGCAGGTGGTCTCATTATCTAATTTACTGAAATCCCTTTCGGGATGTTAGCAGCTTTATTAATAAGCTTCAGGTCCTGTAATTAACAAATGACACCATAACAGCATAACTGAATTTGGCTCCTGATTTCTGACAGCCTCAGTATAAGCTCTGCAGTGTTTAGGACTACTTTTAACTAACACACTCATCTTCAGATGCATTTTCTAAATTAACTGGTGATGGTGACAATCAAACCTCATTAACAGACAGCTGGTGTCATTAAAAACGTGTTAAAATAGAATGGTAAATCTGACTGATTACCTAACAACATCAAAAGTTAAAAGTTTTGCATGAGAGCTTCAGGAAACTAGTTTACTGGGGATTAATCTCAATAAAATCAAGAAATGTATTCACTGTGACCTCTATGACAATGTCAGCATAAACTATTAAAATACTTGTGTCTTTGCCGAGTAGTGAGGGTATATGAAGGAGCCAGTGACAGAAAATGATTTCATTAAGTTTGCATTACAGTTCTGAAACTCAAAGGTTAATGTAGCAACAGGGAGTTAGCCCTCGATGTTAGGCTTATCTAAAACCAGTAAACTGACTCTACCCATAAACCAAAGTACTTGTATGAGCACATTGATGTTTGTCCCCTACAGAGTGTAAATGCCTGCCTCTGACATTCCTTCATTTTGGGCTTAAGATCCTCCTCAAACAGTGGTCATTACTTTCAGTGAGCCAGTACGAAAGCGCAGGATCTTTTTTTTCAGCGCTTGTGAGGCCTTGATCTTGACAACGGCCTTGGACTGTTGGGGCAGTGTCGGTGAAGCGGGAGGATGTGGGAGGGACTGTTGGGGGCAAACTGGCTGGGGCCAAACGAGACCTCCACTTTCATCTGAGTCACTTGATAAGGAGCTGGAATCTGGAGAGTCAGCCTCGCTTAAGGTGGACTCAGACTCAGGGGGAAGGCAGCCCTCGTTAACCTGACACAGGTAGTCCCTTTCTAAGTAGACCCCTGTGTGGTGGTGGAGGTAGGCATTTGTTGAATCAGGAGGGTGACATTTGTGTGCATGCTTCAAGAAACTGTCCCTTTGGTTTGATGGTAAAGAGCTCTGCCTAGATGCTTGTGGTTGATCAACCTCATCTTCACTGAGCTCCAGGGTAGACAGCCATCGCCGGGAACTGCTCTGTTGCTGTTTCTTGTTTCTGGATTGAGTAATGCGACTTCCCCTTCCAGAGCTTCCACTACAGCCTCCATCCCTCTCTATGGTGTTGTACTTGCACGCTAGAACTCTTTGTGGGCCGTTCTGTGACTGAGATCTGCACGCCTTTTTACCCATCTTCTTGTTGGTGGTACCACCTTCATTTGGTCTGCACTTTCTTGGGCCTCCACTGGATCTGGAGAGTTGGGCTTGAGATGCTCTGGACTTTTGATGAAGGCCTCTTTCTGAAGAAAGTGCGGGACGACTGGTTTTGGACACCTCAGAGCCCTGACACAGACTGGAGACATGATGTGCATAAGCTCGGGTGGAGGATCGGCAAGGCTTGGCTGGAATATAATCTGCACTGACCAGCTGCTCTTTAGACGAAGATGGTTGATATGACTTTGTCAGAGTTGTTATGGAAGGGTAGTTGCAGAAATGCTGGGGTGAATCAGGATCACTGCTGTTTGAGTTTCTGTGAGTTAATACACTGCAAGATGCATAGTCAAGGATTGCTGGTTGTTTGGATTTGTGATGTAGCCCCAATTGATTTTGGGCAATTTGATGGACTTGGTAATGATATGGGGAGAGTGTATCTTCATCATATTCTATCCTGAGGCTATGTTCCTGGCTCAGTTTCTGGTAAACCTGCACAGAAGTTTCCTCTGAGTCTTGGGAGGGAGCAAACACCTCCTGAAGAGAAACCTTCTTTGATGAAAGCTGCTCATCTTTGTGGCAGCAGCTACTCTGTTGTACCACAATAACAGCTCTGGCATCATGTAACAGGTGGGCTTGGGGTTTTGAAGGCTTCATGGGCAGAGCCTGGCATTGGATCAGACCAAATATACAAGTCTTTACTTTTCGGGATAGTTGGGAGTCTTGTGGAACAGGTTCTGCATCCCTCAATTTACCCAACACCTCTTCAACTACGGCTTGTCTTGATGGATCTGACATCAACCTTTCTCCACTTTCTGTCTCTGCTGTGATCTCATCAGCTAAGACAGGACAGGAGATCACAGGCTGGTACTTTGGTTCAAGAGCTTCGTTCATCTTGACTCCATGGACATTCCCTGTGAAACAGAAAAAAATGAAGATAACCAGAATCTTTCTTGCTGTTACTACATAAGCAAAATGATTTTCATTTTAATAAATACGATATTGACGTCTAAAAGGCTATCAATCATCCATCCATCCATTTTTATTGCTGATGTTGCCAATGTTGTCCCTGGCAACATTGTTCCTGATCTTGTTGCTGTTGTTGCTGCATTACGCTGGAAATACCTATCCCCTATGGGACCAATATGGTCACTATGACGGTGTAAGAGGTAGTTCAGTATCTGGACAACACACACAGACAGCTGGTAATACAGCTGAGCAACAACAGAAACTGAAACAATGTTCTTCCAAGCTGTAAAAGCTGAACACAGCCATCACCCTCATGTCCTTGTTACTGCAGAGCTGCAGTTTTACCTGAAGTATGCTGGCAATTCTCCAGTTCGGCTGCATCTGCAGACTTGACCTCAGAGTCGACTGTCAGCTCTGCCAGTTGCTGCTCTAAAGACATCATCAAACCAGTTTGAGAACACTGCAAATTGTCCTGAAATATAAAGAAACAGATCCACAGTCAGATAACTCTCGACAACCAGTAGTCCCTCACAGCTGACGAGTAAAATGTCTTGAGCTGTAAGATATTCCTGCTATTACTAGGCAGAAGCAGGTTTCATCTCTGATCCAAACAATCCACTACCCTAAATTCACCATAACACTCTTAGGTTTAATCCCTAAAGAAAACAGCAGAGCCACTGTGAATCAGGGCATTCCAGTCAATGAGAGTCTCACAGAAGCCAGCATGGAGTGGTTTACAAAAACCGAGAAGCAACAGTCCACTCTGCTCCATTAAAAACATGTGTCAAGTCTCTTCTGGTGCACTGTAGAAAAGCCTACTAGCACCTATCTGGGTGTGTTGAAGCAGGGAAACATCTAAAACTTTCAGGACAGTGTGTCTTGAGGAACAGGGTTGGGAAACATTGAACTATATGAACTTCTGTGTGGACAACATCATCCCCACCAGAACACTGAGGTTCATCCTTAATAATAAACCCTGGGTGTTTCTTTCCTGTATCGTGTGTCTTTCACACTGGTGGTGTTTGGCTAGTTTGGCTGGTTCTTTTGTGTAGCCTGATAACCTGCATAATTCTCTAATCTCAGTAATATATCTTCACTTGCGTTCACTGCCTTTGTTGTGCACATATTCTATTGATTCACCTGGAAATTGTAGGAATTGTGTTCACTCTGTGGACACTCCTGTTTTTGCTAGCTTGGTGTTGCTTAGCTTAGCTAACTCTCACCCTTACTTTCAGTAGCATTTGCTTAACTCTTAGCATTAGCTTATGTTAGCTGCACAGTCATGGTTTGTGGGTCTCCTCTAGCTTCACCGGCACTCTCCAGCCCAGTGTGTCAGATGTTTAGTTACTCCTCGGCCTCCTTTAGTGATAGTGGTAACTGAAATAAGTGTAGCTTGTTTCTAGGCTTGGAGGCCCGGCTCACACAATTGGAGATGCGGCTCCACACCCTTGAAACTACCCTAGCAGCTAGCCAGGACTCTGTAGATGGTGTGGGCCAAGATAGCTTAGCCCCTGTTAGCTATCCCCCAGCGGATCCCAAGCAGCCGGGAAACCAGGCCGGCTGGGTGACTGTGAGGAGGAAACATAGCCAGAAGCAGAAAGCCCTCCGTACACCTTCAGCCCGTTCACACTTCCAATCGATTTTCCCCGCTCAGTGACACACCCACTGATGAACAAACTCTGGTGATCGGAGACTCTATTCTGAGGAATGTGAAGTTAGCGGCACCAGCAACCATAGTCTGATGCATCCTGGAATGTGACCATTCCATCTGCACCAAAGACAATTAAAAGTGGACTTTTGAATATTAGGTCTCTCTCTTCTAAGTCCCTGTTACTAAATGATCTAATTATTGATGAACGCATCGATTTGTTTTGTCTCACAGAAACCTGGTTACAGCAGGAAGAATACATCAGTTTAAATGAATTAACCCCTCCGAGTCATGCTAACTGTCAGAATCCTCGACGCACAGGCCGAGGAGGAGGAGTGGCAGCAATCTTTAACTCTAGTTTACTGATCAATCATATTCATAGACAGACTTATAATTCGTTTGGAAGTCTTACTCTTAGCCTTGATCACCCTGATTGGAAAACTCAAAAGCAAGTTTTTTTTGTTGTTGTCTATCGTCCACCTATTGCTTATTCAGAGTTTCTATATGAATTCTGACTTTTTACCCAATTTAGTGCTCAGTTTAGACAAAATAATTATAATAGGTGATTTCAACATTCACGTAGATGTTGAAAATAACAGTCTCAACACTCCATTTCATTCATTATTAAAATCAACAGGCTTCTCACAAAATGTGAACGAACCAACTCATCGTTTCAATCACACTTTTGATTTTGTCCTGACATATGGCATAGAAACTGAACATTAAATAGTATTTCCTGAAAATCCCCTTCTGTCTGACCATTTCTTAATAACATTTAAGTTTACAATAATGAACTACACAACACCAGGGAAAAAATTCACTATAGTAGATGTTTATCGGACAGTGCTGTAACTAAATTTAAAGAAATTATTTTACACTCTCTACTATCTACTTCAACGCCATGTGCCAACACAATGCAGGACAGTTTCCTAAAGTTTACTTGTGCTGAAATTGACTGTCTTGTTAACAGTCTTACAACATCACTACATACAACTCTGGATGCTGTAGCTCCTCTAAGAAAGAAAGTAAAGGATCAGAGGGGTTTGACTCCCTGGTTTAATTCTCAAACACGCAGGTAACATGTAAACTGGAGACAAAATGGTGTTCTACTAACTTAGAACATCTTCATGTGACCTGGAGAAATAGTCTGTTAATCTATAAAAAAAAGTCCTCCATGAAGCTAGGACATCTTACTATTCATCTTTGATAGAAGAGAATAGACATAACCCCAGGTTTCTTTTCAGCACTGTAGCCAGGCTGACAAAGAGTCAGACCTCTGTTGAACCATGTATTCCCGGA
>JAOWBL010069673.1:0-19320 GCA_028564865.1 Zenarchopterus dispar
ACTTTAGGAACCACAAGTAGGTCTGCACTCTGAGAGTGAAGTGCTCTAATGGGAAAATATGGTACAATGAAGTCTTTAAGGTAGGATGGGGCCTGATTGTTCAAGACTTGGTCGGTGAGAAGAAGGATTTTAAATTCAGAGGAAGACGAAGACAAAGCAAGATATATAGACAACTTAACAGGACACAGGTGCAAAATCATCAAGGCAGGGGAAGTCTAACTAAGGCTTAACAGGAAGATCCTTCAAAATAAAAGACATGAACAAACCAAAACTAAACTCATAACACTACCTGTACATCCTTCCAAAGAAATTTAAGGTTCTGTCTCCTACTGTCAATAAACACACTGGGTAGGGGAATACTGCCCTTGAACTAAATGAGGAAATTAATACTACCACACACAACTGGAAATGTGTATTTTACCTGTGAGCAATCAGACATTACAAGTTTTTGTAGAGTTCCTTCTGCTGATGAAAACAGTTTTGAAAACACTATTTGATTAAATATAACCCTATGACAAACTCAGATGCTTTCCAGGGTGTACACCTGTCTTTCCCTCAAACATAGCTGGGATCACCTCTAAAAGACCCATCTGACCTTGAATAGGAAGAAGATGGTATAATCCATGGATGGGTGGATAGATGGATATATGCCAAACAGTCTGAATGCAGTGACACTCACCACTTTGTCAAGTCTCAAAGGCGAGTGTGCAGAAAGTCATTTTTTCTTTTAATTCTCATTACCTCCTTTAATATGTGGTGACCACAACATCCAGGCAAAGATAATTCATTAAATAAAGGCATTGCTCTTTTTATGTCTGTATATATGAAATATTAACAGGTCTTTATGAGCCTTTGACGCAGCGGCAACACCTTATACATGCACTTGGCCAAAGACCTCATATCTCACTGCACAATGAGCATCTGAGTACAAGAGACAAATTAAAAAATAAGACTTTTTGAGTTTCACAATGTGCAAAACATTTCTACATTTCATTTCTACAACTGGATCCCACCAACACAATAATATGAAAAAAGTCTTAAAGATGATTTAATTTGATGCCTTCATCAGGATGATAAGTCTAGAGTGAGGTCGTAGATGCTTCTTAAAAGTGTGTTTTTTACTGGTTGAAAAAGGCAAGGGTTGGAAACGCTCAAAGGGTTAACACAAGGAACTCTGCAGTAACACTGTTATGTAGTTATTTTTTTGGCATGTGTTACAGACAAATTTCCAGGAATGAAAGCCACACAAATGTGGTGTCCAGGCCAGATTTTTAGAAGACCAACAATGTTTAGAGTCCTGACTGTGAAGGAGTCAGATGTTATAAATATCTGACTTGAGTCTTTTCTTTAAACAAAGTTAATAGGCCCTTTAAGCTGTTTACTGATGTGATCATACATCTTTAAAAGAAATGTAAATGCACCTGGATGTATGTCCTGAACTTGCACCATGTTTGCATCTTTTTATGTAAAGGGTGAGGTTTGTTCATTTCTACGGAATAAGGGCAGCTTTGGTTTTTGAAATCAAACTTCAAGCCCTATCTCTTCCTAAAGTATATAAAAACAGTTATGTGTCATTGTAAACTTCTCAGCTGTGCAAGAACACAAGATCTAACATTTGACACCAGTAATAACCCACATGTCCACTGTATGTGATGAATTATCACATCACATGGATATGATTCATTTTCTGTGGACAGAGAAGACACATGGTCAATCCCTGTGCAAAGTATCTTTGGGAGGGAGCATGGATGGCCAGCATGTCAAAAAGCTGAGCTTTGCCCAACTCTACACAAATTAATACATTCAGCGTGACAGCGTTACTCAAACAAAGCAAACATTGCTCATTGCATTTGATAAACAAAGTAAAGTGTGCATACATGCCTCTGTGGATGCACAGAGAAGCAAACACTGCCAAGGATGGGACCATCCTGGAGGTCTGTTCGAGGCTGGCAGAGCAGGACATGACAGGACATCTTCAGGGACTAAGCTGGCTGAACAGGTGGCTTGAGACACATCAGCTGACCCTGGTATAGGGAATAGAGAGGCACTTCCCTGAAATCCACAGTGGAATTGATGGGGACTTGTAAACGTGTGTGCAGGTTGTGGGAAATACTTTGATGTGTGTATACAGGCTCCAGTGAGGTACAAGGACTGTAGCTAACCAGGCATGGACCCCTCAGAACCCGCACTAGTAAGTGAAAGGTCAGTCCAGAGATGGGGAAGGCCACATTTACTCCTTTTCAACCAGCTTAAACAGGTGCTGGTGCTGGGTTGGTACCAGAGCCACCTGATTGATGGTTCAACTTTTATAAAGTGGTTTGTTTTTCCATAGTGAAAGAGCCGTGTTGGAAATAGCAGATTAGAAGCTGTGGTAGCTCTATTGCTTTTTGTTTTTTTTCTTAATAAGTTGGTCAAAAGTTTCTAGTCAGACTGGTTGGTATCTCATTGCACAGACAAACTTGTTTTGCTTTTCAGTCATCGGCTGTAGCACAAGAAGACATAAAGTTTCATTTCTTGGAAAATTCCTTTTAGTTTGTTAACAATTGCAGTAACAGTGTTTTGTTGGTCATGATCATGCCTCTTACTGCTGACATAATTGATTCTTGCATTGAGCCCAGAAGAGTTTTGAGACCAGAGTAGCACCAGTGTTCAGGAATCAGTGCCTTACTTTGTGGTTGGCTTTTGGAGAATAAAAGTGTAGTCCTAAATTAGGTGTTGGTACTGAACCAGCTCTGGGACTGTTTTAGCTGAAAAGATGCAAAGATGCTGAAAAGATGGCTGTGTGTCAGTGAGATCTCTTCTCGCTTTGAGGTTATATTTGAGTTGTTTCATAAAGAGGATGCTCCTCCTACGATCTGGCAGAGGAAATTCACAAATTAACTGGTTTAAATACTGAAGGTTGCTGGGCCAACTAGCAGCAGGTGTGTCAGGAAAAAAGTTGAGGGAGAAGCTGGCAGGTGATGGCGAGCAGAAAAGGGATGCGGGCAGAAGAGGAAGCAGTAGGGCAGGATCAAGAGGAACAGGAACTTCCAGTGGTGTCCATGACAGGTCTCTACAATCAGCATATTTATGAGAAATGGAAAAATCAAAAGTTAAAATCTTTTAACGAGTCTAAATGGAAAGTAGGGATGAAGCCAAAATATCCAGTCATACTGATAAATCCTAAAGGGAAATTCTTTTTCACACAAGCGGATACTAATCAATTTAAACAATCATTGATGTCAACATTTAAAAAATGTGAATTACCTGGGTCGGTGGGGGGGGTGTATACTTATGTGTGAGCTGAAAGGAAAAGTTTATGAGTTGGTCACTTTTCTCTCAGTTCTGGATCGTTCACTTTTTAATTTAACAGAATGGAGGATATTTGCTATTCACACCATTATTAAGAAAACAAACATTTGCAAATAAATAATAGCTAATTTAATTAATAGCCCAAGGTATTTTGTTTGAAGTGTGACATACTGTGGGAAAAACGGTCCCAATGCTCTTACAAAACCATCAGGGTGTCATGTGTAAAAGACATGGTCGGTTTGATCGCTTTAAACTATTTATTCAGATCATCAGTACACTTTTGTGACTCATCTGCATCATGTCATTGTTTAAGACATCTCTAAAATGTGCTTAATATGATTGATAGATTAAACTGAAAAGGAAGTGGGGGTATCGTGACCAGGCTGAGTTCACAGAGTCACTTGCTGCAGTAATAGACTGAATATACAGCACCTCACTTTCTGAAGGCTCAACTGAACCTTCTTGTTGGGGGAAAGCCTTATTAGAGCCAACAGAGATGATTTCCAGCTGAGATTACAGCCTCTTTTCACCTTGCTGAGTATGCCTCGTCAGACTGACAGGCAGAATGATACGTATTTAGAGGTATGTCATTTGGACAGAGATATTGTTTTGATATGGAGTTAAAACCATATTGTGGATGTGATTCTGCCTATCATGACAGGACACAGATGTTCCACAGTAAAGAACAAAATATTGACAAAGAAAATAAATGTCTGGTGAAGCTTGGCTCCTGTCTGGCCCTCACTGAGAATAGCTGCTGGTTTGGATCTCCTCTGAATTCTTCCCTGATTCTTTGAATCTGAGACCCGGTGTGTTGACAGAGACGCATGCTTGTCTGATTATTGCTGGAGTCTGTTACTGAGGATATCCACAGCTCTCGTTCAGAAACGCCACCATCATGATCAGCTGCTGCCAGATGAATGAGACATTTCTTTTGTTGTCTGTGGAGTTCCACTAGAACTTGGGCTCTGGTGGGTCTAAGCTGACTACAATGAAACTGGGTGGGGGTTGATGTCATGGACGCTCACTTTTGTTTTTTATTTATTTGTTTGTAAATCAAGAACTATCCATTTTCAGTAATTCCAGACAGACATTGATATTTATCTACATTTCAGCAGAATAAGCAAAACCAGATGGGAGCAGAACCATGGCCTACTGTAAACTCTTCAGCCCTCTGGAGATCATGCACAGCTGCAATGTTTAGCAAGAGCACAGAGCACCATAAAATCCTTTCAAGGAAAAGCAAAACTCACTAGGATTCGAGCCTCACATTCCTTTATGACAGATGGTTTTATTTAGTGAGCACCTCAGTCTCTATGTGGATAGGATGGAATTTAAAGAGAACTTACTCTTTAAAACTAAAGTGGCTCATTTGAGGAGAATGAGCAGCAGCTGCTTCTTTTCTTGATGATTTGTAGCTATTTAAAGTAACCTTTATTTGTCTATATATATATATGTATGTGTGTGTGTGTGTGTGTGTATGTATGTATGTATGTATGTATATATATATAATATATATATATATATATATAATAAAAACCTTCCCCAGTGGACACACCAGCACTGTTCTTGAATCGTCACAACTACAATGACATTAGACTTTCCTCACTTAAGCACTTTAAATGCCATTACAGCCAGAGTTGTTTCCTGCACCTACTTTGCGAGTCCTCACTTTTAACTAACAATGACAATCTTAGTTGTGGTTAGGCTCTCATTCTCCAAAAGCATTTAAACTGAAAGAACTTGTGTAGTTTTAGTGGAGGGTTTAAGTTATTATTCCCTTAACTGTATCTCTGTATGATACTCAGCACTGCAGTTGTTATTTCCCCTCTTACATTTTTCAGAGACAGAAATATTCTTCATCATTCAACACTGTGCACTTTGATTTGAAATCAAACTTCCTAACATGCTAAATTCCTTTTTTGATGGCATGAATCCTCTCAGTTTTTTGGACCCACACATTAATCTAAGAGCAGAATAAAACAGTCATTCTCCTTGTCTCTCGGTTCAGATTTCAACTGTCATTTTTCTCTCTTGGCCAAAAAAAACCAAAAACAAACAAACAAAAAAAACCCCTCAATTTATGAAGCACAGACACTGGCGCTCACATATTCTGCCCTGGCATATTTGCTGTGAATACACCCTCAGTGGAACAAACTGGTCCTGGAGAGGAATGGGTTTTCCCAAGAGCATGGAGAACAGCGTGCTTGTTAAGCATTTCTTGTTTTTGGTTTCTAGTAGTTGGTTGACTGTTTTGTCTAAGACTTTGTAACTATGACATGACAAAGATGGACAAAATCCACTGAGATCTTTTCATATGAGATATTTCAAAAACATGCAGTTACTTTGTTAATAGTAAAATAATTAGAGGCCAAGCAGCTTGTTATATCTGTAATGTTTATTATTCTTCCAAATGAATCCCCTTTTTGGTGGCCTTAATATACTCTAAAACTCACCAAATGTTGCATACACATCAGGTGTCGTGTAAAATTTCATATTTTGTGGGAGCTGCGCATGGGTGTACAAAAATGGGCTTGATGGCCCCACCTGCATCATGTTTCTTGACAAGCCCCACCATACGCTTTCATTTACATAGCTGAAATATATGTAACTTATCAGACTAAGACCTACAAAAAAGTCCCTTGGACCCTTCCTCTAACCCATTTAGAATAGAATGTCATGTTTCCTGTATTTTGGTCAATTGCAGCTGTTTTACTTCAACATACTTCTTCTGGAGATTTAATCAGATTGTACAAAAATGATTTTGAGTCAATCTGGAAGAAAACAGAGGCCCAGACATCCATTCGTTAGAAGACTGGACTGTCAGACTTCTGGTGTCATGGGATGAGTTATGGAGGACCCAAATGCAGGAGACTGAGGTGGCAGAAGATAAAGTCCTATAATGAAAAAAATAATTCTGTGACATTGCATATGTTTAAAACACAAAACTAAAATGTGAAACTTCAGGACAAAACCCAGAAAAAAACTGTAAAACATAAGACACGTTATGTGAAAAGTGTGGAAGAAGACATCCCCTTGTGTGTGCATGGACATGTTGATATGAAGTGCAGTAAGGTCCAACTCCCCTCCGACACAGAAGAGACAGTGGCCTCAAGATTAAATCAGAGGGACAGAACACTGTGGCTACAGCAGTGCTTCTCAATTCCAGTCCTTGTGGGTCGCTGTCCTGCAGGTTTTAGATGTTTCTCTGCTCCAACACACCTGATTCTCATTAATGGTCATTAGCAGTTTGTCATCAAGGTCTGAACAAATCTGTCAATGACCCAACCACTTGTGTCATGGTGCGAAGAAGCAGGGCAACATCTAAAACATCCAGGACAGTGGCCCACGAGGACTGGAATTGAGAAACTGTGGGCTACAGACTGGTAAGGGATGGGTAGAAAAAAACATAGTTTGCTTTCTTGACCAAGGAGAAGGGGAAAAAACTGATGAGGTTAGAGTTACCATCAGTAAACCAAGAAACAGACATTCGGCCCCTCTGTCCCCACAATCTTGTAAACTGAAATATAAGCAGAAGAAAATCCTAGCTGTGCTCTGATGTCATAAAAATTTCTTGGTAAACAAATTCAACATGAGCTTGAAAACTAGCAGACTTTCAAGAAAAATTATCCTAAAATGTACTGCCCTGGTAGAAGTGGATACTATTAATAATGACCAGTAAAAAATTGACAGACTTTAAATTCAATTCAAATCAGCTTTATTTATATATAGACTAGCTAAAGAAACCAACAGATTGACTGATACAATCCCCTATCCTGAGCAAGCACAAGGCAACTGTGGAAAGGAAAAACCCTCTTTAACAGGAAGAAACCTCTGACAGAACCAGACTCAGGGTGAGAGGTCATCAGCCTCGACCAGTTGGGGTTGAAAGGACAGGAACAGCAACAGCAACAACAACAACAACAGAAACCTGCTGGGACAGAGGAACACTGGTTGCTATCATCTACAGCATGTTGGGAAGGAGCAAACACTAGTCACCATCATCATCGTCAAAGTCATTGTCATCATCATCATCCTCTTGGGAAGGACGAACACTGGTCATCATCAACAAGAAAGAAAAAAAAGTTACACATTGCACAATTCACCTGCACTCTTACAAAAACAGCCCGCCGTGTGCTGCTCTCCAGAGTGATTACCATAAGACCTGAAAACATTGGGGAGTATTGTACCAAGCCATCAGACAAAGCCACAACATTTGAGGACTCAGCAGGACTTTAAAGCTGTGGAAAAAATCAAAGACCCACAGCCACTGAGGTCGTTCTCAGAAAGAGCACAAGCTCAGACTACCACCCTTGTAGCCTTGTTACTGTCAGGCAGTTTCAACAGTGCATTTCTGGACAGTTAGGAGTTAGTGTTGGGTCAGTCAGTAACATAAACTTAAATTTCTCCATCTCGCCTCAGAGAGAGAAAAAACATTGAGATTTTGATCTGACTCAGGAACTTTTACCTCACTGAACTTGGTCTGTACATTTCCCATAAATGTCAGGATCCTGTCTGGAACAAAAAGCATTGAGCTAGTGAAGATACCTTGCAAAAATTAAACAATGATGCACATCAAAATGTGGATTGAAAAGAGCTCATACAGACACCCCAAGGTATCTGTATAAGTCCACTATCTCCACCTACTCGCCCCAGATGGTAACTGGCACAGGTTGACTGTGGTTCCTCCTGAAGTCCACCACCATCTCCTTAGTCTTGCTGATGTTGAGCTGAAGCTGGTTCCAGCTGCACCATGCAACAAAGCTCTCCACCAGACCTCTGTACTTTATCATTTCAACATCATATCAACAGCAGGAGACTTTCACAGTTGTTTACATATTCAACTTCACCATGAAAATCAGCTCCCGTATTATAGCAATTACAAAAGAATTAGCTTTAACACCACACAGTTTAACTGCCATCTCAGCACCTTTTTCCGACAGAAGCACTGGCACACTTGTAGGAGACCCTTAGCTCACAACCACCATCACATGAAGCGGACTTATTTTGCATGTGTCCTTGTGAATTGGTGCAATACTCTTTGACTAATTCTGCAACCCTTCTTCAAATACTTTGTGTGCATAGTGTAATGGACAAGACAAGTGTCATGTGGCAGTAGAGACAAAAGCTATAAGTTTCATATAACATGCAATAACCCTTTACCAGACAAATAAACACTTGGCACTTCAGTAGACATAAACAATTAAAAAGTGTAATATTCTTTATTTTCATAAACTTATGTTGTCCAATGACCATCTAAAGTTAAAGTTTTGAACTACTTGGGCTGCCGTAAAGACAACTTTATTTCCAGTTGACATTCAACCATATTGATTCTGCACATTGTGATGGTTTGAAGCAATTACTGCACCTGCATAATTACAGTAGAGGGTACACTCAAATTCATGCCAGTAAAAAAAAAAAAAAAAAAGTTCACGCCAGTATTTTTAGCAACATTATCAGGATTTAAGTAAATATTACCACCATCACGAGATGCCTCATTTATGTCACACACACTTTTATGTTTGGAACAAGTGAATATTTTAGCCTTAAAGCCTCTTTCATCTGGTGTTAATAAACCCAAAAACAAATGACTAAAGAAAGCTTTTCTGGCAGAAAATGCAGAAAAAAAATTGCATTCAAATATTTTAGTATAAAATTTTCTCAAACAGTTGTGATGAATAACCATGGTAGTGTTGTAAACGGTTTTTACCTCAGAATCATTACCATTTGTTTTCAAACATTTTAATCGCTTTTCAAGTTACCGGGACTGTTAAGTTTAGTGCAACACAGAATAAAAATTTTCACTTGTCAATCACCCCGGCAGAAATTTTTGCCAAACGTGACCGAGTGTCACTGTGCGTCTGTATCTGCATTTGCCACAGAGCTTTCCACACTTAAATGTGATTCACCATGAGTCACAAGAGTGTAAAATAAGAGTCATACAAAGTGTGTTCACCCACTTCAATGTGACCAGTGTGTTTAAATGATGCTTTGATGCGGAGTCTCTTCATCAGTATTTACTGATGTTACCTTCACCCTCCTCATCAGATCTTCCGTGATCATCAGAGCTGAAGCTGCAGGTCTGCATGTTGTGGTGAGGTGGGACACACACCTGCAGCTGCTATGGAAACCCCAGGTGTGTAATGATCTGATGAGGTACAGGTGGGACATAATCAACAGCGGGCTGTGCTGCGTCCCTCTCTTCATTCTCTCAGTCTTCCAATGCAAAAAACACCAGCAAGGAGAGAGAGCGCTACATTTCCTCTGAGCAGTTGTTGACTTCATAGTTTTTAGATGATAAGCTGATCAGGCTTTAAGCCACAGAAGTGGTCCCCACCTAACTGATGGGTTTTATAATTAGCGATCAATGCACTGTTTGTCTTCACCATCCAGTTCAAAAGACTGACGCTCCCTGAATCAGACACAAATTCCTCTGTTATACTTGTTGTAAATAGTTCCTACAGTTATAATGAATAGCCATGACAGTGTAAGGATTGTTTACTTATAGCTGTGTAAAACTATGTATCATTTATTGGGTATCCTTAACAAATAGCAGAAATAAGTTGAAAACAAATTGAAAACAAGATTTGTGCATTTTCTCAAAAAAGTGCATTTTTTCACACAGGTTTGTCTTTTTGTTTTCAGCCATCATATTTTGTCAGCAACTGTCACACACACACACACACACACACACACACACACACACACACACACACACACAGAAAAGACTAAATCTGTAGAAATCTCTGCAGGTGTATCAGCAGCTGGTTGTTTTGTAGAAGAGACTTCTGTTTTGAGTGCTTCACAATAAAATCTTCTTGTACTGTAAAGTACATGTAGTTTTAACGTGTGTTGAACCTGAACAGAGAACATGTAGTCTGCATTTCTCATGTGTGTGACTGTAGCTTTGACCAAGTTAACATCACCCTAATTTCCCTTCACTGTGAATTTCTGAAATGGTTAATATTCTCTTTGTTTTCACATACCTCTTCATTCTGCTTCACCTCACCTGACCCTGTGGAGTATTGCAACAATGCTGCCATGTGGAGGAGGGGGGATGAAGGCGAAGCAGCTGTGGTTTCAACATAAGCCACCAGGGATGACCAGAAAGCTTTTATGTAACAGCTCAACGTGAACCCTGGACTCAACACTCAGGGGATTAAAATGTGAGTTTCTATTTGTCTTCAGAGGCTTATATTAAAAGAAAAAAAAGTTTAAAAAAAAAAAATCTGAAAGTTTTTTTTTTTTTGGTGCCTGAACCAACCACCAGATCAAAACCACATCCTGCCCCCTTGTTCGGGTCACATCAGTGTGAAATCCATCATTCAGAGAGCTCTGTTACATCACAGGTAGAATTACACGGCCACCCCATCTTCATCTTCACCCTACTCCATCTTAGGCTGCATCTGATGTCCCGCAGAGCAATGCTTTCACATCAAAAACATCAAAGTAGACAAGAGGCAGCAGCTATGAATGAGGCTACCGTGAAATGGTTGAAAAGTCTATTTAAGAACTCCATTTCTGCAAACTAATTCCATGACATTTGTTTCAGTAAGACCTCATGGAATCGTAGCATCTCAATTTAAAAAGAAAATCATTATGTTTTTTAATAAGACTCTTAAAAATTTAATTTAGGAACCTTTAAACGTAACTAAGCTATTTTTATTTCATACTACACATGTTTAGAAACACCCTATGACTATGTAAAAAACAAACATGATTTTTACTTTTATTCATTTATAGGCACTATGAACCCATTATTATTATTTTTATTTTTTCATGCACTCAAGAAACTTAATGCCTGCAAGACAAAGAAAGTTAGCTTGGAGGTATTTTTATCCAATGAACAAGAGAAATGATGTTATTTCAAGCTGGTGACTTTAGTCATGATTTGGTACAACTGCAGTATCCTCAAAACTAGTCTTAGAAGAGAAACCCCCTTAACCAACAATTTTCTTAGAAAATCATTGAAAAAAATCAGTCTTTAGAAAAAGATTAAAGTAACTGTTATGTCTCCTCTCTATAATGTGAAGTATCATAACAGGCCACGAACATCAGCTGGACACCCGTCATTTATCAATAGCTGATATAACGACAGATAACTTATCTGTGGAATCTTTGTGAAGCACAGCAACATAGAGAGTCATTTACAAATACCACTTATTACTTTACTGCAGAAAAAAGTCTTAATGTTAACTTTGTTGTTAACTTCATCCAGATGTGACGCTGACATCTCTGGACTTGGGCACATCTCCTCATCATGCGGTGGAAGTGGGCATTGTAGTCAAATGAAGCTGTGGTCCACATCTTTTTGGAAAAGGAATGAGATCTGTGTACTTCTGACCAAAGACAAAAAGGATCAGCCAGACGATTACGAGCAAAAGGTCCAAAAGGCAAAGAAAAAAAACACAACATACTGTACAGGCTGAGTGAGGAAAAAGAAAGTATAGTCACACTCTGCCCTGAGCTGTCTGTAACAAAGTATAGAAATCACATCTGTACGTATTGGCAGCCAAACTTTGCCAAACAAATAAGTGAAACTGTTCTTTACTAGCTATCCTTAATGCCAGAACAATCTTGAGCGTTAAGAGAAGGGGTGGCAAGATTGCAGAATGATAAAAGCTTCACTGTCCCAAATGTTTTAGTGTGTGTTTTAAAGTTTGCACAAAGCTGGCGACCATGGCACAGGCATATTTTCCAGAATCCTCTCTTTTAAACTCCCTTAACCCAACATATGGCAAAGAGCTGGTTCTGTGCCTGACCCCAAAAAACATATTGGACTGGAATGATGAAGAAATGCAGTCTTGTGGTATCACATTGTGAGCTATAACAGCTCAAAAGTTAGAATGAATACTTTTGTTTCTATGTGCTTACAGTTTCAGTCACTTTAATTCCCTACTGACCTGTAAATGGTTATGTTAGGGATTAAATGCTACCTTGTAAGGATCAGGAAAACATCACTGTCAGCCTAAAAGGAGACATGTGAACACTTTGTTAAACCTGTGAAATGTTGCATTAAGATGAAACGTCACACTACAAGTTTGAAGAAACATGCTCTCAACGGTAACTGGACATGCCATGAACAATCGCGCAGCCAAAAATGCACAAACCATAGACGTACGAGAAGCATTATGGGATTCATGATGACGAAGGATTCAAAAACTTGAACTGATTTGAATTGAACTGAATTGAATTGAACACTCTTTAGGAGTAGTGAACAGCCTTTTCTATAACATCAAGTCCTCGCATTGTTATGGAAGGGTTTTGATTGACTCTTTTCTACAGGTTTAATGGAAACTTTTGTTTATGCTCAGCTCTCTTTGGATGCTGCTACAACATTTCAGTGGGTTTGAGTTCTGGAATTTGACCTTTGGAACATCTCAATTCTTTTAATTGTATTTTTTTCCCCAGCCATTGTGTTGTAGATTTGCTGCTGTATTTGGTGTTCAAACTGCCCTAGATGATTGCATTTCCAGCTCCATGTTTCAGAGCAGGTATGAGCTCTTTGAAATATTCTATCCTTGGCCTTCAAACCCAAGGTGCTGCCTTGCTCTGGAGTAAAATATGTCTGCTTCTGTCTCATCCCTCATGAGGACATTTGTTTGGAGGCCACATATCCAGCTTTCAAATAACAATGTGCTGCCATGTTAGTTACACATGTTGTAATGCTGCTTGCAGTTGTCATTGATTTTTTTTTTTTTTGGGGGGGTTGTTTTTTTTTCACAAATATTCAATTTGAGGAGCACATGCTTGCTGAATATCCTCATGAAAGAAAATATTCACATTTGTATAGTTGGCTATGAGTAAAATTTGTTTCATTTGTTGTCTCTAACTGATGCAGTAAATTGGCTTAACCTTATTGTAGTTATGTACAAAATGTGCTACAAAAAGTCAGAGATTGAGAGAATTCATATGCCTGTTCCAGCTCTGATCCGCATGACAAATCCCAGTAGAGACAGCTCTCTGGGGCAGAAACTACACGTGCACGTTCAGCCCTGCAGAAAAGAGGGAGCACAAAGGACCTGCACTGCATCTGGTCTGCAGAGACAGACTGCAGTAAAACTGGCTGGAAAAATGGCTGGATATGGAGAAATGGCTCAAAAATGATTAAAACCTAAAGGCAATTTGACATACATCAAAACTTCTGTTCTTAACAACTCGTGATATATTTGTACTCTCATGTTTAAGGCCATTGGTGTATTCAGGAAAGCAATGGGCAAAATCAGAATCAAGCATGTCTTCTAAACAAAACAAATATTTTTACTTTTAAATGCAATTTGATGTAACTGAGCATTTAAATTAGGGTAACATTTTTCAGCTTCAGTAACTCCATATTGCAGCATAATTCATCTGGTACAGATTAAATTTTAGGAGGTGATCCATCTGACTTCTTGTTTCTGAGCTAAAGAAGCTCCCTGGGGCCCCTTTGTCATCATGTTGTTTTAGAGGTCACCGAGAAGATACTCAGATCTTACCATTTTTATATTATTTAAACGGATAACAGTGAAGAATTCAGCCGTGATGATTTTCAGCTCTACACATGTACACCACATCATACCAGCAATCCTTCAATGAAGTACAATAATAGCATTTGATAAAGATCACTCAGATCTTTGTAGCGTTCCTATTTTAGTCATCTGTGCTGCTGCAGATCTCCACCCCCACCCCCACCTCCCAGCTCTCTCTCTGCTCCATTTAACTGTCTTTTAAAGAGAGCGAGAGCTGAAGGAGAGAAAGGAAGATAAGGGTAGAGGAGAGGAGGGAGAGCCCATAAATGTAGGCAGATGGTAAATACTTCTCTCCTGCAGGGAACCATGTCAGACTGCAGAGTATTGCTGCTCCCTGCATGACAAGAGATGGCAGGCAGACTATGCATGAGTGTTTGTGTGCATGTGTATGTGAAGGTGTATGTGTGCAGGCAGGAGCACTCAGTGAAAGTAGGTGAAAGGGCTTTGTTGTCAGAGCAAGGCAATGCCAAACAATCCAGGGAGAGACTATTTTTCCTCAGGGTGCAGGGCTCGGGGTGGGGGCAGATCAATGTGGGGGGAAAATCCAGAGCAGTAAAATACAGAAGCAATTTGATTAACTTCTGGGAGAAAGCCAGCTGTTTTGGTTTGTCTCAGCAGTCAACTCAGATTCTTGTTTCTGTCTTTTCAAAAAATGTGAGTATTTTGCTGAAGATCTACCTTCAGTCTGGCCTCTTTCACAACTGCTCTGCTTCCCATGGTGGGAGTTGAACAACTGCCCCAGTCTGATGACTGTCTGATGGATGGACTGAGTCTTGTATCCCAGAAGAATTTTAAGAGTTGCAGTTGCAAGGTTATCAGTGCCTCTGTGGCAGTAACGTAGTGGTAGACACCCTGGATGAGTGAAGTCATCATGCAGGAGAAGGAGTCCTCTAACAGAGGTCCACCATATGGACCTGAGTGGTTGTCGAGGAAAGAACTTGGGGATCAGAAGACTTTGGTGAGGCCAGGGAATGTGACTTCCAATCAACTACAAGAAGATTCAGATAAAAACTCTGTTAGGGTGCTTTACTTGTACCCTGACAGACTTCTACTTTACAGAGATTTACTTACTTTACTTGCTTGAGAATGGTGTTGGATCACTGTAGACCTTTATTGGGATGCTGACAAGCAGTGGAAGAAATTGTTGAAGAGCTTTTCTTTTCCACCAACACATCTTCCATGGAGGAGATGGACCTGTGGACTTTGTGGACTTTGGTTTAGGTACACCCCTTACCATGGCTGAGGCTGCTGTGGTGGCCAAAACGCTCCTCTGTAGCAAGACTTTGGGACTGGGTGAGGTTCAGCCAGAGTTTCTGTGAATGTTGTGTGAGTTAACATGCCTCTGTAACACCATGTGGACATTGGTGGCAGTGATTTTGACTGGAGGATGGGTCTACTGAAGAAATCCCACTCTTTAGCCTCCTTAATGAGAAATGCTTCAACAACTCCTCCATAGATGAAATTTGACTAGATTTGACAGATATCCTAAGAAGAGACAGGATAATCAACTTAAGTTTTTCCAAAAAATCAACTTGTACATCATAAAATATTGGTCATATAAGACAAGGGAAGTTTATTTGTACAGTACTTTTCATCCATCCATCATTTTCTATACCTGCTGGATCCTGTACAGGATCTGCTGGAGTCTAGCTCAGCTCATTACAGGCGATAGGAAGAGGGACACCCTGGACAGGTCACCAATCCATCAGAGTACTTCTCATGTACGAGGCATTTCTAAACCCTTTACCTAGAACATATAACAAGATGCAAAAAAAACATTTTAAAAGTACAACAGCGGAAAGTCCACAAATGGACACATTACATACTACCACCAATTAAAAGCTTTGCATACACACACTACATTTCAAACTTAATGATTTCAGCTGATTAACATGTTGACACGCATAAGTGGTAGTTCCTCATATAGAGGAACTGTCAAGATCAAGATAATTACATGTCAAGACATAGAGTATCTGTTAGGGGTGTTCTGATACTGGTATCAGTATCAGAAATACTCATAGATACTGCCAAAAATAAGAGTATCAGTGAGTGTTTACATTTATGTACCATCCAATAGCAGAACCTCTAACTGAATCCAAATTCTTCTTTGCTGCTCTAAAAGCCAGCACAGGAAATTTCTCAGTACTATCTTGGAAATTCCTGTTCTGAGTCTGGGTAGAGAAGTTTTGGGACATGAGTTGCTGGACTGAGAAAGATACGTTAACATTATATTGGGAATGTTGGACTTTTTTGGGCTGTCAGATCCCACAAGAAAAATGCATGATACCTATAATCCACGGCTACAGTTCCCAAACTAAATTCAAATTAATGATGGACAAGATGACAGAACTCGCTGTCCATGTTGCTCTTTGAAAATGTTGGATTTCACAAAGTAACTGAACATCTGAAATCCTGAAACTGTTTCCTAGGTCGGAAATATGGCTCTGAAAGAGCTGATTATTCCAAATAGATCTGTTTTTTTTTTTTAACAAAAATGTTTATTATTTAAATAATCATATTTAAAAACTCTCTTTTGGCAGGAGGAAGGGGTTCCATTTTCATAAAAATATTCAAAAATGTATATTATTATTACAAATTATTTCAATTTCATGTTCTGTTAATCACTATAAGTAGGTCTTTAGCTGCTTTATTGCAGACATGTTTGTAGGTCTGAACTGAACTGTGATGAGGAAGGCAGTAATATGGACATAGTATAAATAGCAATGCATGGAATTACTTTTGACGTGGAGTAATAAACTACAGAAACAGTTAATAATTACAGGCGAGTGTTGTGTTAGCAGAGGAAGTGAGGGAGGTTCAGCTGTGAGAGAAAAGGAAGAAAAATAAATCTGTGCTGGTGAGCTGTGTTAGGTCAGATAATGAATTGCTGATGGGGAGTGAGGTGTGGAAAGGGGGGTGGGGCAGAGGAGTAGAGGAGGTCACTTCAGGCTGGCTCCTCTCACAGGAATGAGCAGGTTTAGCAGCACAGTCAAACACAACTAACAGACACTAACAAAAACACCACAACAACTAGGAGCCCTGTGATATTCTCTATTCTCTCTATTTTTTATTCTACCCTGTCTTTATTCATTTCCGTGTCAACCATTTCACACACACACACTGATCCAGATGAATGCAGAGTTAATGTTCAAATGATCTTCTTAGTATTAAAGATGATTTGGGACCTCACTTGAACAACAATATTTTTTATTGTTGTTATTTTTTTTCCACTCACAACCACCCGTTTAGTCATGCTCACGCCCTGGTTCGTTTGGGGTTTTTGGAGTTTTTCGTTTTTATTCTTCCCCTCGCCGTCGCTGAGTGAATTGAGCCTCTTTGCAATTTTATGACTAATTTACTTCAAACTTTCAAATGTTATTTATGTCCGCACGAACTTCGTCACAATTTCAAATTCAAATTTATTTGTACATTACAAAGTTAATATGATAAAGTAGCTCGTTAGAGCAAACTCTGTTTAACATTACAATTTTTTCAATGCAAGATTAATGCACACACTTTTTAAGAAATATGATCCTCGGCCAAACCTGGAATTTGGAGAAACAGGAAACGATGCAGCTGTAACACACTGTTAAATTCAATGGATGAAGCAATAAGTCATGTGACAAATTTGTCTCTGAAGAGTCATTTTGAAGGCTGTTTTTCTGATGGAGTGTAAAATACTTGGAAGCTGCTGGAAACAACCTGTGGTTGGCTGAAGAAGCTGGTAGCCACGGCTAACACTAACTGACATAGCTGTGGCTACCAGCTCCTTCAACCGGAACCACGTCTTTATATGAACTTTGTAAAATGAAACAAATCAAAACCTTTGTGGAATTTGGCTGTAGATATGTTTATCAAACGTTGCCTACAAACATGCAAATATTTAACTGGACATTATTTTGTGAGAATTACTCAGACCGACATCAGCTGTTCCTTGTTGCACCAAAGTTTGTTTTCTCTAGACTTTCAGGATATGTTTTCACACATAATAATACAAACATTTGTTTAAAGCAAAGATAAGTATTTGTGCTCATATTATTGCAATTCTAATATCTTTTTCAAATAAACAGAACATTAAAAAAGAATTGCCATTAAATGTGAGTTAACTATGAAAACCTTACGATTAATCGCAATTAAAAATTTTAATTGATTGACAGACCTAAAATGTGAACTATGCAGAGTTGTTGATATGAAACATCTTGATTAAAGAAAAAACATTTTTATTCATCATTACAAACAAGGCGCAGCCAGAAAGAAAAAGAAAAAGAAAAGAGAATCAACTTTCCAAGATGAAATGCCCCGTGATTTATTAGTTTGTAGTTCCATATCAATCAATCAAATTTTATTTATATAGCACTTTTTGTACAATAAAATGCAGCACAAAGTGCTTTAACAGTAAAAACAAAACCATTCCCACCTATCCCCTTCCCCTTCCCAGATCGACCATGATCTATGTCAATGATAAAACACAATCAAAGGCTAAAATAATAATATGTGAAACATTATTGGGCACAGAAGAATCAGTGAGGGAACACTATCCCACTATCACAGGGAACCGTCTGCATCAAGAGGTAGCTGCCGAACCCCAGAGCCAAATTGCATGGTGTAACAGTAAAAAGTAATGTAACAGCATTACAGTAATCAATGCGACTTATGATAAAAGCATGCATCAGCATCTCCGTGTTGGCCCGAGAGACAAACGGGGGGACTCTGGCTATATTCTTCAGGTAATAAAAACATGTTTTAACCACATTCTTAACATGTGGAATAAAACTAAGCTCAGAGTCCAGAATGACCCCCAAGTTCTGTAATTGATTGGATGTCTTTAAAGATAGTGCATGTACTTTTGACAACTGTTTCTCTCTCTTGGCCTTCGGACCGATAACTAAAACTTCAGTTTTGTCCTGATTGAGTTGGACGAAGTTTTCTGCCATCCATGATTTAATATCTAAAATACAATTAAAAAGATCATCAATGGCCTGTGTGTCTTCAGGGGACATGGTGATGCATAGCTATGTGTTGTCAGCATAGCTGTGAAAGTTAATGCTATGTCTCCTAATGAATCAGAATCAGAATCAGAATCACTTTATTGCCATTGCCAGTAAACAGGTTTACAGACTAGGGAATTGCTCTGATGTAACGGTGCACATAAAAACATAGAATAATGTAAAGTAAAATAGAATAAAAATAAATACATGTGAATCGGCAGATCAATAAAAAAAAGAAATATAAAATAAAATAACATAACTGAATAAGTTTAGGAGAAAAGAAAATCTACAATATATACATGTTTAGAGAGTAGCAGGAGAATAATCTGTTTTATTAGTCATTTAGCAATTGTTCATGAGTCTGATGGCTGAGGGGAAGAAGCTGTTCTTATGGCAGGAAGTTCTGGTCCGGATGGACCGTAGTCTCCTGCCTGAGAGGAGGGTATTAAATAGGTCGTGTCCAGGGTGAGAAGGGTCAGCAGCAATCCGACCTGCACGGCCTAAAATCCTGGAGGTGTACAGGTCCTGTAAAG
>JAOWBL010069674.1:5364-15757 GCA_028564865.1 Zenarchopterus dispar
TTTTTAGACTGTTAGAGGAAGCCAAAGTACCTGGAGTAAACTCACACAGGTACACAGAATATGCAAACTCTTCAAAAAATAAATAAATAAAATTTAAACCAGGAACCTTCTTACTAAGAGGCAACAGTCCTAACCACAAAGACATCATGCCGCCCCAGTCAAGTATCAGTGGAATCTAAGAAGTGCCACCTTCTGGTTACACACACCAAATACACCCTATCAGAATTTAGAGAAGAATTATGATCCACTTCAGTATACTGGACAAATAAATATAGATATAATTGCAAAGTATAAAAGAAAAAAGTAATCTTAAATAAGGCATTGCATAAAGATCCCATGCAGTGTCTTATGGTTTGTTTCTGGTTAACAGAAGAAAAATGTGCAAGTTATTGAGATAAATGTGAGAGCGCATCAAAAGAAGTAGCTGAGGAAAACCCCCAGTTATATACTGTCTTGGGGGAAAGCAAAGATAAAATCTTTTGTTAAGTAAAAGAGGCAGCAGAGGGAAGACTGGATCCAACGCTTGAGACATACTTGATGTAATAAATCAGCTTTGAGCCACTGGGACTTTATTGTAATACCCAGTGAATGATTTATATCGAGTTTGAATTTTAAATTTCAGCACGACCTTTATGGAGAATACACAGATATTCCTAGATTCTCTATAGCTTCTGTTGCTGCTTTTATTTGTATTTCTGTAAATTGATTGTTCTTTGGGTTGGTTCATTCTGCTCCAGAGGGATACCGGCCAGTTAAAAAAAAAAAAAAATAATGATGTGGAGACAGTTAAGGATGAAAATTATACCAAAAGACCTGGACCTCAGCTTTTAAAGCAGTCCTTAATCCCTCCTCCAGCTGTGGTGGTGGTCCAGTGGTGATGGCCCACAAACAGACAACAGATGGAGGGTGTCATCTCCTCTGAGGAGTTTAAACCAGCCGAATCTGGAACTCTAGCGGAGGTAGAAATGGCTGCTCGGACTATCATTAAAAAAATAAAAGCAAAGGCTGATTAAAGTCAGATTCTCTGCTTGTGCTCTCACTTATGCCACAGATTTAGCTATAAAGAAGACAGATGCATTTTGGTCTCTACATATATGCAGCAGTGCCTCTTCAATGTGTACTGGACATTAATAATTATGTGTAAACAAAAAAAAAAACCCTCTCAAGATAGTTACACACACACACATATAATCAGGTATCAGCTACTACCAACATTTAAGTACAATATGAAGTTGTCACAGGTTGGGACCTCAAGACCCAATTCCAGGAGACAAAGCAGCAGGAGGACAAATAAAAGTCCTTTAAGGTAATAAAAAAAACATTGCTCAGGCAGGCATCAGAACACAAAAATGCCTCTAACAGAGAAAATCTAAAGAGATGACTCAAATGAATGCAGCTGAGCAAAAAGACAGGAGTGAAAACATACAGATGGACCAGCAGGCAGGGAGGGAAGCCGAGATAATATATGGACATGCATGAGGAGACACAGGTGCAAACAATCAGGATCAAGGGAAGTCAAGAAACAGCTAAACACACCAGGACACAGACTTTTAAAATAAAAACACAAAACCATGACAGGAACAGCATACAACTGTATAACACTGTGAATCTGTTCATTTGAACTGCACCCACCTACATTAATCATGGACTACAAGTAAAAACAATTTTCAATAACCCTAACTGTTTCCTCCTTGTAGATTCTTTTTTTCCTCTTTCACTTGCTTTGATATTCTTTTTTTTTTTCTTTTGAAGCTGAAAGTGGTATCTCTGGTCTAACAGCTGTCAAATATCAAATCAATACCTGACATCAAGTCCAGGCCTTTTATTAGCTTCATTTGTTATGAAGCAATGACAGTATGGAGTCCACTTTCTAACTGAACTTTTTTTCAGTCAATTGTCCAAATACTTTTAAGGCCTGAAAAATGGAGAAAATTGTTGCAATTCCAAAAAAAAAAAAAAGATTATTTTTTCTTTTTTTCAAATCTATTAGATCAAGCAGAAATTCTCCACTTTGATCATATATTGAATGTTTTATTTCAAATCCAGTGTGGTGGTGTATAAACGCAAAATTATAAAAGTTCTATTACTATCTGAGTACTTCTGGATATGACTGCATTTTGAAAGCAAGCTAGTGATGAGCAAATAAATCCCAGACATTGCTGATTAAAATGAAAGGCATAAATTTTAGTTATAATCTTTAATGCTGTGGGAGGGGAGTGGACTAACCACCTCATGAGACATTTGGCAATCTCAACAACTGAAAAAAAATAGCTACAAAAAACCTGTTAGCTTAATCTGCTAGCTAGATACTGACTTCAGGTTACATGAGAGATTATTTCAACAATATTTGTACTCTACTTTTATCATACTACATAATGAGTTGTATGTCTATTGTAGATTAAATAACTGTATTTTTGAACAGCGAGAAGGGCTGGTTTCTTATTGAAGTAGATAGTGGACGAGTGGAACATTTGAACACAGAAATGCTCATTATTAAAAAAAATCTGAGTTTTGACCTCATGAACTGTGCAGCTAACCAGTTCAAGTTTATATATTCGGAACATAAATCAGATTATTTCTGATTATAATAGCGTGTTTGGTCCCATGATCAGTTCATATGTGCACCAGATCACAGAGGATTTCCAAATCGTATTGACCCAAAAAGATCAGCTCACATTTAAAATATTTGATTCTAGTCTGAGCCACTTGAGCAGAAAGATTTTTTTTTTAATAATAACTGCTCTGGTAGAACAATTAATGATGTTTTTATAATGGCATATTCTTTCCCTGAACATTGCATTAAGAGACTAATTTCATAAGTTATATTTAGAAAATGTGTGACCCAATTTTGTAATAATATTCAGCCAAAGTGAGATCAGAGCTGCCGTTACACCAAGACCTCTTTTGATGTTGTGTCATCAGCAATCAGGTTACCGGGGTTGGAAGAAATTTGAGTGAAATGAGAAATTAGGTTGAACCAAATAGCTTCTGTTCAGTGTGTTAACTGAAGGCAAATTAATGACCCCAGAGGAAATTCAGGGATCTTTTCAGTTAAAGTCCCTGTAGAAGAAAAAAAAAAAAAACAGTCATAAGACAAGTGCGTACATCAGAAAGCTTAAAAAAGCATGTGAATTACACAGGTTCTTGTTTGTTCCCATGTTTGTGATATACAACTTCAGCACTTAAAAGAGATTAAACACAGAACCAGGATGCAGAAACTACCACACTTGTTTACATTTGGGTTGTGGGCCCTAGGTATGTGTCCAGGCCTCACCCAGGAACCAGGACTGGTGGTCAGGACCCAGTCAAGCTCAGCCCAGATGAATGATGTAGGTTCGGCCTCCTGTGAGCCTAAGCATCTTGAGCTTCAGTTACCATGTCTGCTAGAAGTAGGGATTTTAAAATGTAATTTTAAATTGATTTGCAGCATTTTTACATCGACCCAGCCTCTTTGTTTAAGTCAAGAGAAACACAGACCTGCAGCTTTCTAAGTTTATCAAGAGTCTCCCAAAATTCAAGAACGCCTATATTCAGTAGATATCAGGAGACACTGATTGAACTACGTCACGTACAGCATGTCAGAACTGCAACTCAGAAGGATGATTACAAAGAATAGTGGACTCATTCACATGGAAAAATGTTGGGAAAGATCTGAAAAAATTAAACTGACAGACACTAAAGGTGATATTTGAAGCCGAAAAGAAAAATATGAGGGACAAAGTAATTAGAGTTTGTTTAAAAGCTTGGTAAATAGTTTTTTGTTGTTGTTTTTCTTTTGCATATGTAGCTGTAAGGGTCTAAAGAGCTATCTTAATCTAGTTGGTGGTGTGTAACCCCAAACGCATTTCTCGCACCATAATTAGATATTGATTTAGTGTGTGTGCATGCACTAAGAGATAAGGGGCTGATGTGTGTGTATATAAGCAAGAAATTGGAACATTCTGTGAGATACCCAGTTTAATTTTAAATCTTAGAATATTGTTTTTTTCTTTTTTCCCCATCAAAGGGTAGGGTAAGGTTTAGGTTTGACGCTTACCTCCGGAGTGCCAGGCATCCATCACTTGTGGCGATGGATGCCATTTTTTTTGAAGAGAAAGAGGAAGTGCTTCCCAAAGTCTCACCTCTAAACATTTGGTATCAAAATAAAGTCCTAAGTGTCCTCTCTAGACGACCGTAGGAGTTACTTCTATTGTTTGAAGGGGATCGGAGATATTTAAGTTTATACATTTCCTCTATAGAAGACAAATTTGAGGCAGGGCTGGTAAAATCAATCCCTGCCTGGAAATTTGTGAAACAGTTATAACATTTTAATTCATTAAAGTATTTCAGTCAGCAGAAAAACACAAATAAGAGATTCTTGGTATATTTCCTGATTTGCCATGATGAAGTTTTGATCTATCAAAAGAGTAATAAAGGAAATGAAGACACAACTTTGCATTTTCAAGTGCTGAATCCTACGTGACATGTGTATGACATGTGTTTGTGCGTGTCAGCCCGTGACCGCAGACCTTCTGCAGCTCTGTCACGTGTCTGGGAGAAAATTATCAACGAATCCAGCCAGAAACTGGGAGCTAAACAAAATCATTCATGATTCCTGACTTCTAATCCCTCTGCATGGCACAGTTGCTGTGCATCTGTGATTCCCGTTGATGCACACATGTGCTGTGATGTTTAAAAGATTAGTAGTTATTCGAAGCGGCTAGGCTAGAGAAAACCCCTTTTGCAACGTTCATGCTGACATGACAGCCCACTTCACCAACACAGGCTGCCGGCGCACATTCATCGTTTTTCCAGTGGTTCAGCTGTCACCTGCTGATGCATCTCCAAGTTCCCCCTTTGAGGGTTATCAGGCAACACTCAGTGTTGACTCGTGCTTCTTTCCTTTAATTAATATTTTTGGACGTGCAAATTAGTCATGTGCAAAAATCAAATGAGCTCAAGGTTTGTGGCCTTAGTGACAGCCTTTAATGTGATGCCAATGTTTTTACCCTGCAGGACAAAGTAACACTTTAATTGGAGTGTCATTAAAGGAGGCGACAGCTGAGGCCTCAACGTGGATTTAAAAGATAAATGGTCTATTTGTAAATGTGCGCTTTGGTCTGTGGAATAGCATCAGTGTGACCTCTGAAACCAGTTGATAGTCTGTGGCAGACTCCAGTCATAAATAAAGAGATTTACACGAGTGAGTGTATGGAAATCTAAATGAAAGAAGCTCAAAGGATTCAGAAAGGATTAATTTCAGGGAACGTTTCATGAAGGGAAAGCAAAAGAAAATAAGTCTTTTTGTTTTACTTTAAAAAATTGATCTCTTGAAAGGAAATAATCTCCAAGTGATGATTATAAGAGTCAGTTTCAAAAAATAAGAGAAATATCGAGTAGCTAGACACAGAATGAAGAGCATGAAAAATTAAATTGATTGGTAAGTGATATGTTAGTGAAAAAATATACACTTAAAAGAAAATGATTATACTTCAAAGGGTGATTCAGTTATGACAGTCATTTGGGCATATATGTTTTTATTTTTGACATCTTTGGCTCAGATATAGCACTGGTAGTCTTATCTGGGGCAGACATGGGCTAGAAGTCATAAGTTAGATTTGACATGGGTTTAAGTAAGTGTTATGAAGGCAGAGCCAGAGGTACAAGGAGGGAGGGGAGAGGGGGAGCTGATTTGGGGCATGGCTGGTATATGTGGTTTAACACAGGGGGCTGGACTTATCCTTAGTCAACACCACCAGTGAAGCCCAAAAGTGAGCCAAAGTACACCGTCAATGTGGGCCAACTGGACAGACTGTTATTTGCTATCTGAATTCAAGCTTAAATTATTAGCAGATTATTTCATCCCAGTTATATTTAGGTCTGGAAAAAGGGGTTGCAGATGATTTCCCTTGTCCATCAAAGCTGAAGCATCTTCACAATGGCCCACTGTGCAGAGATGAATGCTGGTCTGAAACCAGACATACCTTACTGTTAAAGACATTTGTTCAAGGTCAGCAGTCGATCAGCACTGTGGATTTTCTTTTCCATTTTCATAAAGGTATAGTTCAACAAACTCAAACATTTTTCATACCCTTGATTGTATTCATCTTCCCTGATTATTCATTTCATAGCTTGTTAAAAAAAATCATATACAGATGACAGTGAAAGTCTTCTTTTTTTAAACAAGAAAGCACAAAACCTCACAAGTATGAAAAGGAAACAGCATGGCAATCAAAGGTAATAAACCCATGAAGTCATTCAAACTCCAGCACATCTGAACACAGTGGATTTCAGCTGTTTATTAAATTCCTGAAACTTGGCCATATGCTGTTGAAAACCTGTTCACGTCTTGTCCCTAATCATGAGGAAACAGCTCCCGAGAAATTAAGCAAAGTCGCTCAAGAGTTGAGTAAACAATTTACAGTTTGACACGATCCCAACAAAGTGACAGAACTGGGGACGCTTGCTCTCTGTTGACGTCCTCGTCTATTAGTGTAAGTGTTTGTGTCAGCTGTAGGACGCTGACAAGGAGCTGGTTCTTGTGGCAAAAAAAAAAAAAAAAGCTTCATTAGTTCTTTTTCCTAATTAGCTCCGGTTACTGTTGTTTGGCTCTGGTGATGCAGCCCCATCTCAGGGGGCGCCCGTCTAATTAAAGCCAGGGGTAAACAATACTGCGCAAACAGATGTATCTTCATATGTAGATCACCGGTTCACCTCGGGGCATCTATGTTATCCTTTCCACATATAGTTATTGATGAGCTGCTTTCTCAGGTTTCCACATCTAGAAAAAAAAAAACATTATGGACCCAAGCTGAATATCTTAAAGTGGTGTTTAAGGTATGCTTTGTTGGATTTATGGTATCTAAATTTAATCTAACAAGACCCAGTTTAACGTTCCTGTGTGCTGACAGTAAACCGGAGCAACCTCTTGTACCTTAGTTAGCCGCCACGAGCAGCCTCCTGCCTGACAGATGCACTCGCTTGTGCTAGGGAAATGAAGATGTGCAAGGCTGCCCTGCTGTAATCAGTGAACCAGAGGCGATGGGGATTAATTAAAATGGAAAGTGAGGTTGAGCCCTGGACCAGCATCACCTACCGGGAGCCAAATGGAAAACTCAAAGCATCCTGAAAATCTGCTTATGGTCTGAGAAAACAATTTCTGTGTGGCGAGGAAAATCCCAGATTGCATAGACCCTTTTAATAATTCCTGGATGGATCTCTTTCTCTCTCTTTTTTTTTTTGTTAAGCTTTAAAGCATTTCCAAATGTTTTAAATTTTGGTATCCCTAAATAAACATCACTACACTCACATGAAAAGCAAAGTTTTCATGTGATTTGTTTGTTAATACATTTAATATTTAACACAAATTCAGAAACTGGGAACATAGGATATGATTGTATATAATTTACACTGACAAATCAAAATGTTGTTCCACAAAGATTTGTTCCATACTGATTATTTTAAAATTTCAGTGAAAATCGTTACACCAAAAATAAAAAATTAAAAAAAAAAAACAAAACACCAGATTCACATAAAAGAAGCTTGACTTTGTGCAGATTCGGCAAAATTGATCGACTGCGTTCATAGCTTTTGTCTAACTTAAAAATCACTTACAGAAACTGCATTTGTGTCACGTATGACCTTCAGATCAGCGTTTCTTGTTACCCACCCCATGATCTGCTGCTACTCAATACACATAGATTTTCTGCACTCTGTACAAATAAGTGGTGGTGCCTAAATGTGACCAAACAGCTATCGCCAAAACATAGTCGATCTGTTCAAATCTGACAAAAATGATCAGAAAAAGTAAAAGTAGTTTTTTCTTCATGTGTGTGTGTGTGTGTGTGTGTCTTTTTTTGTTTAAAAAAAGAAAAATAATAAATGAGACTGGGGGAATTGGACTATTTTCATCTTAAGAATGGAATCACTGTGGTGCAGTGAAAATTAGCTTTTTATCATAATACTCTTTTCACCATCTGCTAAAAGCAACAGTTTTATAGTCAACCATTACTTGAATCCCTCTGCTCAAAAAAAAAACCAACAACAAAAAAGACAAAACAAACAAACAAAACAAAACAAACAAACAAAAAAACAAGGAATCAAAGTGGGCCTGTACATGTTGTCTCTTACCTTTGTTATGCTCATACAAGTCAGCCCATGAAAAATCTCCAGAAAGCCAGTGTATTTTTTCTTTTTTTAATATAAAAGATTGTCTTTGAAAATAGTTGGCTAGTTCTGTTGGCAGTGTCATTTTTAAGGGAGAAAGAAGAGGGGCTGGTTGGCTTGAGGGTACTTTAGCAAATGAGTCAATAATGAACAATGAGCTAGCTGGCTTGGACTCCAGTTGCTCAGATTTTAAAATTCAGGTCCACACACCAGCTCTCTTACATACGTGGACAGTATTTTCATGTCACCGTGTGTCTTTTCGTGTAGAGCACTTGAAAAGGAGATAATAGTGACATGACATAGTTACACATCAATTCCTTTAAAGCATTTGAAAATCTTTCTGAAAGATCATCTTACAGTTGTTTGGTGAGGGGAGTCTCTTTAGTGCTTTTCTCTATTTGAAGCATACCTGCCTCACCTGATTAATAAAAGTACAAGCACAATGACAATAAAGCCCTATTCTGTTCTCTATTTTATATTGTTTTATTCTTATCCCACATCTTACAGCTGGGATAGGCTCCGCCTCTCAGTGAACACGGACAGGATGAAGCAGCTACGGATGGATGTTGGTGCTGCTCACTGAGCTCTGACAAGCCATCAAGCTTCTTTCTCCATGTTTCTGCACCTGTCTCCACCCGTCTTTGACTCCTGAATGCTTGATGCGTTTGACGAAGGTCTTTGGTGTATATTCGCTGCCTCTGTGACTGAAAACCAATGCAGCTGCAATAACCACAGGACCACACATCCTCGGGTTTTTTTTTTCCTTTTGGTTCTCTGAAACAAACTGTTTTAGCTTCTGTCTTCATGTAGGAGTACACTTTAAACCTACTAATCGACATAAACTCAATCTGAATATGAATTTAGTCTGAAGAGAAATCAGCCAAATATACACAACATAAAATATGCTGTGATAGCACATGTGCTAAAATTACATGTCCGGACCACAGAAATAAGGAACATCTGAGGAACATCTCATTGACTTTGAGAGCTTTAACTTGGCAGAAACAAAGCTTTCCTTGCTGTGGTGAATATACAATGTCTTTGTTCAACGGAGGAAACATTAAGTGTCACAAAAAGACCAAGAGTGGAAGCTGCAGGGGATAGCAGACTGGAAAAGAGCTAATCTTTTTATTTTTATTTTTTTTTAACTGATTCACATTTCATTTATAAAAGCAAAGCAAATAGGGCATAAAAATAACTAGTAATTTTTGAACTGGAGGAGATGGAGGCATAGCTAACCATTAATAACTTTACCTGGTCATCATGTTTTATCATTTTCATAGTAAACAAATTGTTACCTACTCTTTCGTGTTATTATTATTATTAAATTACAAGCTTTTCTCCTAAGGTGTTCAGAAGTTCTGTGTACTTTAACCCTTTAATGCCTGACATATGAAATAACCCACAATAATTAAATAAAGTGAAGTGGTAAGTATATTTTGAAATCAAAAACACTTCCAAATTTGTATTTAAGAATTTCTAAAAAAAAAAAAAAAAAAAAAAAGCATCATGAATACATTAGGTAAGTTCATGTATTTGTTCTGTAGTTGTTTTATTTTTTCTCAATCTTTTGATTTGTATAAAACTTTTTTTTCCTTTTTTAATTATGATGGTGGTCCAAAGATCAGAAATTCACATATAAATTAATAAAGCGGAACTGTAACATCACACTTTCAAAACTGGCTGTGAAAGAGAGAAAACTATGAATATCAGCAAAGATTAATTATGTGCTCCTTATCTGCAGTAATAAGCAATATAACATTCTGTCTCCTATAAATAAAACCCTTTAACTTTTTAAATTAATAACAACGGCGTAGCTTGATGTCAGTGGTGTGTTACAGTTTACCAGGAGCACAACGGAAATTTGAGACAAGCTGACATCAGCGTGATAAAATATGGAAAACTGTTTGAGATCAAGACTGGGTCCAACTGGAGGTGGTTCAGCTCCGTTTTACTTTTTCTTTGTCCTCGACGTGACCTCAGCTCAGACTGGGAGCTTCCGAAAATTCAGCCAAGCAGAATTGGTGAGATTACGAGTTTACCCGAAGGTTGTGACATCACACGAGGCTCGCGCAGTAATCTGCACGTTTAAAGACATATTTTATCCCATGTGATGTCCTTTCTGGAATTATACGTATAAAAGGGATGAGCGGTGTCAACTAAAATGTGTTTTCAATATCTGGAATTCACTTCTTGTTGTTCATGATTCAAATCTCTACTTAAATCATCTGAACTGTTTTCCCATGTG
>JAOWBL010069676.1:2709-19311 GCA_028564865.1 Zenarchopterus dispar
GTTTAGACATTTGCAACTCTACCGGCAACAGCGTGGGTGAAGTTACTGTAGCAACCACGCTGGCTGTGAAGCAACTTCTCAGCTTTCAGAAACATTGAAATTTTATTTGTAGTTTTGCATTATTGTTTAGGCTTTTTGCATTTAGTTTCTATTTGTAAGTAGCCCTCATTTTGAAACAGGGAGGGTTAAATTTCGACAACTATCTTTTGTACAAAGTTATTTAATCCTAATGTTGCACAGTGACTTAGTGGTCAGCACTGTTGCCTCACAGCGAAGAGGTTCATGGTTGGACTCCCGGCCCGGCAGGAGTCTTTCTGTGTGGAGTTTGCATGTTCTCCCCATGCTTGTGTGGCTTTTCTCCAGGTACTCCAGCCTCCTCCCACAGTCCAAAAACATGTATAGGTTGATTGAGAACTCTAAACTGCCTGTAGGTGTAAGTGTGGATGGTTGTTTGTCTACATATGTGGCCCTGTGACGGACAGGAGACCTGTCCAGTGTGTACCCCTGCCTCTCGCCTGTAGTGAGGTGGGATAGGCTCCAATGTACCCCGTGACCCTATACAGGAACCAGTGGGTATAGAAAATGGATGAATGAATGTTGCACTATTGAAGCTTCATTCAGTATTATTTTGAATTGTTGCCTTTGCATTCATTACTTGAGTTCACCCTGAATTTGAGAGGAAAAAAATTCCCTGAGAAAACTTTTGATCTTTCTTTTTTTTTTTCATTTAAATGGATCATTTTCTCACTTTAACTCAGAGGTTTTAATGTATGAATAATATAAGGTTTGAATCCAGACCCTACTGGTCAGTAGAAGAACTGCAGGTCAGGATGCAGACCCTAGTGGTCAGTAGAAGAACTGCAGGTCAGGATGCAGACCCTAGTGGTCAGTAGAGGAACTGCAGGTTTCTTCATTTTCTCAGACTGGGAAACTGTGTCCTGGTGGCTCCCGGGCTCTTACATCTGTAATGTCTCATTATAGAGATAAATGTCTTTAAACACTAGTTTATTGACTCCAAACCAGTCAGTAGAGATGAGACAGATGAAAGATTTTCAGTGAGGAGACATTTGTTAAATTAACTTTAAATTAATTTGGCGATGTGAGAAATGAAGCTTTCTTCCTCCTCCATCAGAGCTCAGCCTCTGTTTCTGCTGTTTCCGGGTTCTTAGGTGCTGCTCAGGTTTTGCCAGAAGCCTTTTGGCTTTTTGACTTCCCCCCCACTCCCAACCCCCACCCCACTGGTGTGGATTTCATCCTAACGATTGCCCGCTATTGCTGTGATTGGTAGCTTTTGTAGCAATGGTGACAGGAAAAACCTCTGTTTGGAGTTTGCTGCTGGAGCCTCAACCCTGAAGCCTCCATCTCCTGGTCCTCACAGCGTTCATGGGACCTCTGCCCCCATCCCACCCCAGTGCACGCTGCCGAGCTGGGGTTCATTAATTATGAGGATGAAGGTGACGAGTGTGCAATGAGGTCTCAGTGCAGCTCATTTGTTTATAGTTAATTAACTGTAAAATCAGTTTTTAACGCTGTTCAGCCACAGAGGAGCTCAGAGAGGGTATTTCAGGAATTAAACCGGCCCAAACTCCTCCTCGGGACCTCTTTAGCATTTCCTCCTGAGGACTCTGGAGCTGCCTGAGATTTGTGATGTGAATTTAGGTCAGAAAATGTTAATGAAAAGGCTTTTAACACCTCTTTTGTTACTGCTTTGAAGTAAAACGCAGCGCTCTGATTGGCCGGCTGCAGTCAGCTATAATCCGGACCGGAGGGTTCCAAGACTCTAATGCATGCTGAAATCATCTCTGGATCTGACGGGCATTAGGGTTAAACAGAGATTTGCGGTGTGAGTTTTAAGCTTCATACCTTTAAATGTTGCTAATTAAATACTGCACCCTCCTCTGTTTCATTGTAGCATGAATTCGCTCATGAAGGTCTCTGGTCCAGATCCCAGATCTGCACTTTTTTGAAGCCAGGCCTGGAGAAGGGACTTGTGCAAGAGCGCCTGGTGGCCAGACTGTGACCCAGACTGTGATCGAGAGCGTAACCCAGCCCAAAACAAATGACATGGGTCTGCCCTACTGTACATTTGGTTCTCCTCTGCTCCTTTTTTAAGGGTTAGGGTTATTTGTGTTCTGCTGTCTTGCGTTGGCATCCTTCCTTCTGTCACCCCACTGCTCTGAAACCTCTAACCGTCCTCTGGTGGCCTTTGGTGTTGCTGCTGATCTTTGACTGAGCGCCAGCAGCAGATTGCTCACATGTACGGCATTCCTTAGATGTTTGGCCTGCTGCTCGTTCTTCCAGCTGGTCGATCTCTGGATACAGAAGGCGTCGCAGGCCGGCTCAGGTTTCCTGTTCCTGCCGTTTGCTCCGCCTGGTCCCAGCTGTCCTCCAATGATCACTCTTTCTGTCTGCGTCCACTGGCTGTCGGTAACTGGAAATGTGCGTGGAGCTCCATGACTGACTTCCTGCTCCCTCATGGTTTTATGTCCTGGAGGAGTTACTATGTGTCACTTCTGTTGCTGGCATCTGGCAGCTAACATCTCATTTCAACAACTGGATCCTTAAATAACAATGGTTACTGCAACAAAGACTTTCCCTTCAGAGATGAATAAGGTGTCATCGAACTAACTTGAATTGAAAAGTTGTATATCAGTCCGTTTTTGTCATCGATCAGTTCAAAGAGTTTCCAAACGGCAAATCTCTTAAAGTTTAGCTTTTAATATGACTCTAAAATGCTTTGGTCTGTCTGATGATCGTTGGATGGATGGATGGATGGATGGATGGATGGATGGATGGATGGATGGATGGATGGATGGATGGATGGATGGATAAATGGATGGATAAATGGATGGATAAATGGATGGATAAATGGATGGATCACTACTTTGATTCAATTAAGGTAACTCCAGGTTAAACAATTTCGTAAAAAGAGAGTGGGGCTCCAGCATAGAGAATATCAAAACTACAATTGAGAACATGCACAGCTAAAAGAACTTTGGATCTCTTTTAGAGGACCACGGTGGACTGAGTGTGTCCGTTATTGTCACTTAAATTAAGAACTAATTACATTTATGGTAAGTTACTGCTGAAACCAGTTACAGTTATGTGCTTATGAGACAGGAACTCCGAGTTAATGATGTCTTGGATGAGAAGTAAAGAACCAGAGCAGGAAACATGATGCATCAGAGTAGCTTCTCCCACTTCACACAGATCATGTTACTTCCTGGAAATAAACTCATTGGTTTTTTTCACCAAGCATTAAGCAAGAATTAATCAATACCACTCTGGAGATGGTCCACAAATTCGGAAACTGCAGGAAAAGGCTTCCTGTCACCATAGAAACAGGCAGATGCTGCTGGCCCAGCTGGTTTCTGTCCTGGAAGAGCTGTAGCATCCAGCTGAGGGTGGACCGCTGATCCCAGGAAGTCCATGAACCAATGAGGAGACAGTGACAGCATGATCAAAAGAACTGCAGAAATCAAAATGACCAGGTTTCTGTCTGAATGTTATCTTTTCAAAATGCTCTGGAGCTGGCAAAAGGTTGACACAAGTGGTAACTATCACCATTTTCTAAAAAAAAAAAAAATTCATAAACAACCCTGTCCAGGTGTGTTGGTAGTGTGCTGGGATAGACTCCAGCAAACCTCTGTAACCATGCACTGGATTAACCACGTAAAGATTTCTGTCATCATTGTATATTTACGACTTGTATAGCTGACTAACATAAATGTGTTAAATGTCATCTATCATCATATATATCATCTAGACTGTAATTGGAGTCATAAACTGAAGAAATAAGTGACACTGTCCAAAGCAGTTTTGAAGCCTCCTTTTTTTGGGACTGCACAGTGCTGCCATGTTTCCCAAAAAAACAGATAACGGAACTGATCCCCACCTCATGCCAATCAAACCTAGCTGTTCCTACCTTCTCTCTTAATCAATCCACGTTGAAGGAGCTGAGGCGCTGCTGGGAAATGTTTGCATTTTCAAAAGTATTTTGGGTGACTAAATGAGAAATGGTAAGGCCAGGCAAGCTTAAACTGCTGATTGCTTTCGTCGCCATTAAGGAAGTGATGATGACCAGCCATTGGCTGAGCTGACAGTCAATCAAAAATGATTAGAAATATAGAAATAAATGTATATAATTTATAATTTATAACATTATTTATATATAAATGTATATTATTACAGTATATTATAAATGTGTATTATATAGATTTATGTGATATGGCACAAAATAACCTCCACTCCCATCAGAGTTATCATGGATGTGAAATCAAACTGTTGAGACCAAAACTGCTTATTTACAAGAATGTAAATATGTTTACATCTGTCGTTAAGTTGGACATTTTAACACGGAAATGAACTCCCAATTGATCCAGACCCTAGTGGACAGTAGAGGAACTGCAAATCTGGATCCAGATTCTGGTGGCTGCTAGAAGAACTGCATGTTTTCTTCAGTAGTTAAATGTTGGATGGTTGCTGCTTGGTTGGAGCGAACTACACCGGCCGAGCAAAAATTGCTGACTTGTACTAAGCTAAGGTGGATGTGATCTAGCCAGCCTTCAGACCTCCTTGCTCTGCCCACTTTTGGATTAATTAGGGTAGGGTAGAGTAAGTTCCTCCAAAAGGACTCTGTGCAGTAAGAAGAGGCTCCTCAGAAACCTGCGAGTCACGTCATAGGGCATGAGTTTAGTTGTCAGGACCTGTGTTGCCACCTAAAGTGTAACAATTCACATTTACTTTCAACACTGTCTTGGGTTTAACTTCTCAGATTTCTGCTTCCTCGATTCTAGTAAAGCAGAGAGAGGCCTTTTCAAGTCTTCACAGAGCATCTCTAGATCCCTTTTTCTTCTTTCCTCTCCAAATGCGGAGAGAAATACCAGTCTCCATCTTCGGATCAGTGTCATCCAGACCCGGCGGTGACTCATAGTTTTGTGACATGATCCGCGGCAGAATGCAGCACCATGAAATATGGAGCGTATCTAAAAACCGTGGGACTATTAATAGAGAATAAAGATGAATGTTCAGGACTCCTCCAATCTGCTGCAGCTCCTCTCAACCACCAAACCAGCTTCCTGAGTGCAGACCAATCACATCTGCTCCCGTCCCTGCATCAATGCTTTCCTTAAATATAACTGTACACCACATAAGCACAAGGACAGGTGAAAACCTCTCAAAGTAGCATCAGAAATTGTTTTCTGCTGTAAAGTAACATGAAAAATAGTAGTGTATATATATTTGTTTGTGTGTCTGTTCGAGTGTACCTTGAGACATACAACCCATCTCAACTAACAGTCGCCCCAGAAAGACAGAGGTTTACATTTTCACCAAGTCCAGTGGGAAAACGCCCAGATGTGTTGGTGTATTTATTTACGACCTTCTCGAGGAGTCCAGAAGGGAGTCCATCGAGACTCTGGCCATCATATTCTCAGTCCCCTGGGACTACAACCTATACATGAACTAGTTTGCAGTGGACATCCATTTGAAAAGGTCATAACTGTGTTAAAAGATTTTTACAACAAAATGTACTATAAGAAGAATGCGAACGGACATGGGTTTGTCAGGGATGAAGCCGCAGGATCAGGAATCAGTTATGTGGGTGACTACCATGATATGAAAGCCGACATGTGTCGACATGGGCAAGGCCATCTTAAAAGGTGGAGATGTGGGACAAACTTTTCACACCCATTGGCCAGCAGGCTTGTTAGAGACTGCTCATGACAAGTATTTCTGAATTATTCCTTCCACCTTATGCTTTATAGGAATGCATGTATGATTTTACAGGTACATTGTTGCACGCATAAAACTTCATTTAGCTTCCAGCACTGTTCGTTCTGCCAGTACGAGGAATGTGAGTGTGTCCCGTTTTTGATGTCACAGTGGGTGTGTCTAGTCTGTGGTTTCAAAGGTGGTTCACTCCTTGGAAGAGGAAGATGGAGTCTAGTGTCTGACTCCACCCCCTAAAAGTTGCTTCTGTCCACAAATGAGGTGTCTCAGGGATGTTCCACAGGAGTAGTCCCTAAGACAGACTCAGGACATGCTTGGGGTGAGGGGGGTCAGCTAATCTGGGTATGCCTCCATATTCTGCTGGAAGTTGGAACTTGGATGGGCAGACATTAAGGAAGGATGTCTTGAATGGATTTTCAGTTCACTTGGTCTCACTGAAAACCAGATGTCTGTTGGCTTCCTCCTGCTATTGCTACCTCTCACCGTCTCTGTGTACATTCAGAAAGGGCTACCACCAGCAGTTCCCATGATTCATCTCTAGCAGACAAACGGGGAGCTCCATCACTGAAGTGTAAATTCCCTGTAAATAATTCCTCTTATCTTTTTCCAGCAGGTGCTTATCTCCTGTTCCTCCTCCTTCCACCATCTGTCCCATCATCCTCTCTGATGAACCACAGAGCTGCCTCCACAGAGTGGGCGGGGTTGAGGTGGTGCAGGATGAAAGCAACACCTTGACTCTTATGTGTAAATACCTTGAAGCTTGTGTGTATTTAAAGACGGAGTACCGAACTTTGGGTCAGTCACACTGCACTGGCAGATGTTTAAGAAGGAGGGAAGGGTGGGGCGTTTTCCGAGCTATTTATGTCCATGAATCTTCAGCTGCTTCACTTTGACTGAACCCAAGCTTCTCTGGTTCAGACTAGAGCCGACCAAATGAGGACAAATAGATTGAGCAGGTCTGACAGGATATGCCCACTTCATGTTAATCACGGAAAGCTGTTTTGGCTTAGATGGCTATGATGCTAATTTATTTCACTTTACATTCACACAAATGTGTTCTCCTTTTAAGTGTCACTATTCAAACATAATCTGATCTGAAACCAGAACCAGCATGTTCCTGCAGGTCCTTCCTCGGTAATGCTGGTTCCTGCAGGTCCTACCATGGTAATGGTGGTTCCTGCAGGTCCTACCATGGTAATGGTGGTTCCTGCAGGTCCTACCATGGTAATGCTGGTACCTGTAGGTTACCATGGTGAAACTGGTTCCTCCAAGTCCTACCATGTTAATGCTGCTGCAGGTCATATCATGGTAATGCTGGTTCCTGCAGGTCCTACCGCGTTAATGATGGTTTCTGCAGGTTGTTCCTCGGTAATGCTGGTTCCTGCAGGTCCTACCATGGTACTGCTGGTACCTGTAGGTTACCATGGTAATGCTGGTTCCTGCAGGTCCTACCATGGTAATGATGGTTTCTGCAGGTCATATCATGGTAATGCTGGTACCTGTAGGTTACCATGGTGAGGCTGGTTCCTACAGGTCCTACCATGTTGATGCTTGTTCCTGCAGGTACTACCTTGGTGATGACTGTTCCTGCAGGTCCTACCGTACTGATTCTGGTTCCTGTAGGTCCTACCATAGTGATTCTGGTTTCTGAAGGTCCTACTGTAGTGATGCCAGTATCTGCAGCTCTTTCCGTGGTGATGCTGGTTCCTGCTGCAGTTGCTGCTCCTGTTCTTCTGTTGAATTCTTCACGGCGGCAGCACAGTAGTGCAGTGGTTAGCACTGACACTTCAAAGCAAGAAAGTTCAGGGGGCTCGTAGTTCAGCTGGGTTTCTGTGTTGAGCTTTCATGTTCTGCCTGCGTCTCCATGGGTTTTTTCTGGGTACCCTGCATTCTTCCCAACTCAAAAACAATGTACAGGCTAATTAGTAAAACTAAATCCCACTTAGGCTTAATTTACAGGAGCTATAAGGTAATTTGATTTATAGGAGTAATTATAGGAATAATTTAGTTTCACTAATGAGTGTGTGGAAGTTAGAGGAAGCTGCTTGTGTTGTGAAAGTGCTTTAAGTGGTCTTAAACTTGAAATGTTCTATACAGGCGGATTGTTCTGATGAATCAGAGCACTGCTTTTGAATTTTGTTATAGTTGTTTTGATTGCTGCAGTTGTGGTTTTGATTGTCGTTTATATTGTAGTTGTGATTGTTGCTGTGGTTTTGAATGCTATTGTTGTGTTCTTGATTGTTTTTATATTGTTTTGGTTGTTGTTGTGGTGTTGTAGGTGGTTTCTGGACATGTTGGTTTTCTCCCATTTGTCCTCTTCCTATGTACATGGTGTAGGTTAGTCCGATTAGTCAGCAGAACTAATCGGTCAGGACTTCAGACATCTGGGTTGTTTGTCCAGTTTTCTCACCTCCTCTTCACATCATCTTGACTCCGTTATGACCTTCGACATGTTGTCCAGTTTTCTGCAGCTCTCCTTTGCTCTGGGGCCTCATCTTCGTTTTTTCGTTTAGATGAAAACCTTCACGCCTGTGTCCTCCTGCTGCTCTTCCATCCAAACAGCTGTGCTCCCATTTCTAAATTTAAGTGCAAGGTCCCATGATGCAGCTGGTCTCATGTTGTCTGTGAGCTGCAGGTTCTGCTGTTTCCTGTCTGATCGCCTCAACGTGAACATGTGAAAGATGCTTTTATGTGAAATTAAAACTACATTAGAAAGGTTTAGAGAGGAGCTCTCCGATGATCCCAGCTGGAAGTTGAGCTTGGCTGTAATCTGAATAAAAACCCCTCCGTCTCCAGAGCATTTATCCTTCAAGAGCCTTAAAAATTAAATAAAACATTTTAATCTCATGCAGCACACGATTACAGACACAAATCCCACTTTTACCTCTTTGTTTACCTGATCATGTCTGAGTTTGGACGTACGAGAACTCAGGGATCAGATTAGAGAGATTAGTCCTTCTGAATCTGTAATTAATGAGTGATGGACAGACGGAGATGCTGCAGGGAGGAAAAGAGTCTGACAGTCATGATTTATTTAACAAAAATTCAATTAAAAAAGAAAGAAAAATCCCCTGTCATCCTGGGTATTACCCTACTACTTCCATAGGACTTCATTGTTGCAGCTGGAAACTCCTGATCATCGTCAGTGATGAAGTGATCATCAGCAGATGTGCAGACCTCTAGAAAAGCAGATGTTTTCTGGTCCGGAGCATTCAAGCATGTGTTACCACAATGCCAAGAGGGAAAGACATCAGCAAACAAACACACTGTGGGTGGGTAAAGCATGGTGGTGGTCCAGTTTGTCAACTAGAAAGGGTTCTGAAATGATCCAAAAGTCATAGAAATTAGCCCATCACTTGAATAGTGGACCAAATGTAAAGGAGAATGAACAACCATGAGAGAGACTGATGAAGCCAAACAGGAAACTACTCCTCTTACTCACTTCTACGGTCTCTAGAATCATGAGGGACCTGGGATTGCCCACATTTTTATTGTTTCTTGGCTTCAGTTTTATTAAATAATTAAAGACACAGTGATAAAAGATTTATGTTGTATTTGATACTGAAACGCACTACCATCAGATGAATTTTATGATGTTTAGGTTGAACAGAAACAAATGAGTGTATTTAGCAGCGAGTGGGCGGAGTGTGTAATAATGGGTTTCTCTGTGGTTACTGTGTTTGTGCAGCAGTGAAACCGGTCCAGAATCAAGCCGAGCTGAACGGTGAACTTCAGACATGTGCGGTGTCCACAGAGGAGCTTTGTGGTATCAGGACATCGTAAAAAGCTGTGCTTCCGTTTAAACACTAAAACTCACTTCAGAGCTAAAAGTATAAAAATACATTTCTAACGGTCAGAATAGAGAATGAAAATTACAGTTCTGCTTCTCTACATTCACGGTAACCAATCTGAAGAAACGGTGCTGGCAGACAGGAAACCCATAATCATCCTGTCAAGATGAGAAAAATGTGCTGACACGAGACCTGGAAAGGCCAGAAAAGTATGTGAACCCTCTGGATGAGCCACTTCTGCTTCAACTCACCATTAAATGTGACCTGACCTTTATCTGAGTCACAGATACAGACAAATTCCATCTTCTTAGGCTGATAACTCAAACTAGTCCTAGCAGCAGGTTAACTGCTGTTAACTAGCTTAAACGAAGAATATCTAGTTCACTGGCAAGCTAGCTGCTCTATAAACACGACATCAAACTGTCAAAACTATCGAACTTCTGAACTGTCGACCCAAAACCATCAGCAAACAAATGTCAACAGAAATGCATCACCACATTAAGGTAACTTGCTACGATGGATGGGTGGATGATGGATTAATAGATGGGTAGGTGGATGAATGCATGGATGGTTGGATAAATGGATGGATGAATGGATTAATAAATGGATTTTTGGGTGGGTGCTGGATCGATTAGACGGGTGGGTGGATGGATGATGGATTAATAGATGGATGGTTGGTTGGTTGGGTAAATGGATGAATGGATTATTGGTTGATGATGGATGGGTAGGTGGATGGATGAATGGATGGATTGTTGGGTGGGTAGATGGATGGATTATTAGATTGTGGCTGGGTAGATGGATGGATAGGTGGATGGAATAATAGAAGCATGGCTGGGTAGATGGATGGATATTTTCTGGTTTCCATGTCGTGTGTGAACTTCCAGAACAAATACTTGCCAAAACTGAACCATCATAGCTGGACTCCTTTCTCTAATGTTTGGCTTTTTTCAGTCCAGCTGTGTGGATGTCTCTGAACAGGTCGGAGTTTAGAGGACCAGGTCCAGATTTTGTTGTGCCTTGTCAAACCTACCAGTTCGTTCTTTTGACCTCAGTTGACTTTCCTGAAGGAAGTGCAGAACTCGTGGGGGCGTTTAACAGATTAAAATGCCAGTCCACCTGCTGCCAGACAAGACAGATGGATTTAACATCTGAAGTCACATTCACATGCTGCCATGCCTGTAAACCTGCTGTGAGGCTGCTGCTCTGTTTAATGTCCTGAGGACAGGAAGTTGAGAGTGGCAGTGGTGTCCAACTCTCATCAGTTTAAAAAAAATTCAAATTCAATTCAAAGATAGCTTTACTCCCATCCGGTCTGCTGTCCAGGTGAACACCAAGGTATTTATATCCTTACGTTTATTTAATTTTTATTTATACTATTTATAGTCCTCCACTTTCATCTGGACTCCACCAAGATTATCTTCTAGGACTAACCTCACAGGTTCTGGTGTCAGTTTGCAGGTGACTCACCTGTGAGAGCCGGCCTGCCTGTGTGTTTGTGGACTGATTCTCCCCACCCCCAGTCAGTCCAAAAATGGGTGGAACCAGCTGGAGGCCCGCCACCTTACCTCAGTTACAAGAACAACAATGGGTGTAAAAAATCATGTTTTTGTGGTTGGAGGAAACCGGAGTACCTGGAGAAAGCCCATACAGACACAGGGAGAACCTGAAAACTCAGCTCCTCTGAGCTTTTTCTGGTGAACTTCAGCTGTCGCTTCGCTTTAATGAATGAGAATAAATAAATGATTTCAATAAATGGTGCTCTGGCAGCGTTCAGAATGAAGGACATTAATTCTACCAGTCAGATCTGCTGGTGTTTATCATCTCTTTCCTTTGAAAGTGTTCCAACAGGACAAGAGGAGCTAAATTCTGGTCTTTCGTTTCTTGTCTCCATCAGGTTCGACTACCAGGAGCTCCTCCACAACTCCACCTTCTGCTTGGTGCCTCGAGGTCGACGTTTGGGCTCCTTCCGCTTCCTGGAGTCTCTGCAGGTAAAAACAAACCAGACATTCATGAATGGTCTGGAAAAAGACAGCTATAGTTTCTGAATTTCTGCAAGTAAGCCTGAGTCTTTAACCCAACTAATCTGGAGGTTTTTTTTGGGCTGTTGTCTGGCTGGAAGACCCGTGTACATGCTTTAAATGTTTCATTTAAAGTGAATCACGTCCCTCATCAGGTATCTGTGTAATTGGAGGTGTGGTTTTATGAGTGGCAGCTGCCTGTCAAACAGCTAGAAGTCATTACTTTAGTTTCTTTAGTGACTTTAACATGAGTTGTGAATGAATGCAGAACTTAATCTTATTTTAAAGAGAATGTTCTGTGCTGTTAACTGTACTGAGAGACCATGGAAACCGGTTCTGATTGTGGTTTGCGTCTGACGGTAAAATTTAGCTAAGCAGCCGTTAGCGTCTTCCAGATACTCAGTTCCTGCCTCTGAGAGCAGCTGGATCCTTCAGTCCTGAGACTTTCTCCTCAGATTGTACCAGAATCCTCTGGTTGAGTGACAGAACCATTAACCATCAGGTGGCTGACTGCAGTGCTGCTTGTTGTTCCTGCTGGGAGTTCGACTTGAACTCCTTTCAGCTCTCATTATTAACATTAACAGTATTTAACATCAAAGGTTAGAGTGAGCTCAAAAGCTTTTCAGAAACCTGTGGGTGCCATTACAGGGGTGTGTCCGGTTCTTTTATAGAGTCTCTGATTGTGCCAGGCCCCAGAACCCCCAACGGGTAAACACTGGTTTAGCAGTCTACAGGAAGTGCAGCAGCGGAGTTCACCCAGGTGGACCTGTAACTGACAGAAACCAGCAGAGCTGTTGAAGATCTGCTCTGCACTGAACAGATGTGGGAAGGAGAGCAGTTCAGAAGCTGTGATTGTGGTCATGTTCAGCAGTTAGTCCCTCTAAAACCTGAAGTAGAGCCATCTGATGGGGAGTCTCAGTACCAGAGCAGTCCAGCCTCACTTGAACTTTGCTTTTGTGTCCAGGCGGCGTGCGTCCCCGTGCTGCTGAGTAACGGCTGGGAGCTGCCGTTCTCTGATGTCATCCAGTGGAATCAGGCAGTTGTCGAGGGAGACGAGAGGTTACTGCTGCAGGTAAACGGGTTACACAAGGACGGTCAGGACCGGAGACCTGGTTCTGTTTTGGATGTCTTTACACCTTCTGTCTTCACTGGGGGAACATAGATCACAGTCTGGTGGGGACGGGGATCTGAAATTTAAAAATGTCTGCTTAACAAGTAGAAAGTCATAATTCACAGATAAACGAAATGTAGAAATTTCCCTTGTTCATGTCATCTGTAAAGGAATAAAATGTGTTTTTGGTTGTTATTTGATGTCCAGCTGAGCAGAAGTGAGATGTAGACCAATATGTCTCAGTTTTAAATCATTGTGTGATAACTGATATCAGGTCACTTAACAACCATGAGATTAATGACGTAATCTTCCATCCTACAGTCACTTTCCTCTCACTTGTATCGCATGACCCATCTTTGAGTTGGATCAGCAGGTTGACACCAATGCTTCAGAGCCTATTTCAGGCGAAAAACATCATGGATAGAAGACCTCCTAAACAGCTTTTCAACTTCCGTTTTGCTATCTTGATCTCTTAAAGAGTTTCTTCTTTTTTATTTTAATGTAATCAGAAGAGGCCAAGGGTTCCAGGGGATCTGGTTTGGTGGTCCATGGATTTCATCTCTGCTTTGTGTTGATGATGTGGTCCTTTTGGCTTCAGCAAGTTGAGATCTTCAGCTCTGTTTGGAGCAATTCACAGCTGAGCACTTCCAAATCTGAGACCATGGTTCTCAGTTTGAAAGAGGTGAAACGTCCTGTGGCAAGTTTCCTCTGCAGGGTGGCTGGACTCTCCTTTAGAGACAGGAGGAGAAAATCAGTCAACCAGCAGAGACTCGGAGCAGAGTCACTGCTCCTTCACATCCAGAGGAGACAGTTGTGGTGGTGCAGGGGGGTTTGGATGTCTTCCTGGGGAGGTGTTTAAAACATGTCAAACCAGGAAACTAGCCTGGGGCAGACCAAGGACATACTGGAGAGATTAGATCTGTCAGCTGGTCTGCAAAAATCTCATTAGTCCCCTGGAGTACCTGGACAGGGTGAGAGAGGTCTGGACTTCTCGGATTAAACTGGGGTCCCCACGACCTGAACCTGGATAAGAGGATGGATGGATGGATGCACAGAGGGATGGATGATGAGTGAATGTACAGATGATGGATGGATCTCTACTCTATTGACTTTTTTCTTGCCTTGTTCTGTTCTGTTCTGGTATCTCCAGGTGCCGTCCACGGTGCGGTCCATCAGAAACCAGCGGGTCTTGGCATACAGACAGAAGACCCAGATGTTGTGGGATGCCTACTTCTCTTCTGTAGACAAGATCGTTTTGACTACGTTAGAGGTGAGGCCGAAGCATCATCTTGACTCCCAGCAGAACCCAAAACACCCTGAAAGAGGATCCAAGACAGGCGTTTCCCCTCCTATGGTCCCTCTTATGACTCATTTGGAGGGTCCTAAATGTTAGGCATGTTCATTTCATGTAAAAAGACCTCTGAAGACATGGATTCATGAATATCTGCAAAGAGGTTCTTCAGTCCAGGTCCTCAGGAGTCTAAAGAACATCTGCAAACAGAGGCTGCAGGTTTACCTTCTTCATGCCACAAGGCCAAGGCCAGGAATAAAGATTAGAGGGATCATGGAGCTTCTGTCAGTGCTCAGTTCAACAGCCTACATTCCTGATGGTGTGGAGGTGCAGTGGACACCTCTGGAACACCTGAGAAGGAACCATTTCAAAGGTGTACTCTAGTTTTAGAGCAACATCTGCTCCCATTCAGACACCTGCGTCTTTCAGCAGGATAATGCAGAACCACCTACTGCATCCATTTTAAAAGTTGAAGAGTCCAGTTCCTGAACTGGCTTCCCTATAGTCCAAACCTTTCACCAGCGGGAAACATCTGGAACATAATGAAAGGAAAATGAGATCCAGTTTCAGTGGCTAAGAGCCAGAATGTGTCGCTCATAGCACCTGACTCATACAGGTGATGGCCCCATAGGAGGGCAGGTCTTTCATCCAGCATGAGCCAGACTAGCCCATGATTGGTTTTGCCACCAGGGGCTCTTGATTAAGACCCTTCAAATAAGTCTCTGGGGAGGTGTCCACCCATGAGGAGTCCCTGAGGCAGACCAAGGAGACACAGGAGGGATTATATGTCTGGACTGACCTGGGAATGTCTTGGTATTCTCACTGGGTAAACCAGAAGACCCAGGACTGTTGAGCAGCTCCAGTCTTCCATCAGATCAGAAAGGGACATTTGTCATCAGAACTAAAGGTGGTCTCCTCAGGTCCATATGTTCTTAGAAGAGGAACTTCAGAGATGTGTTGCTGCCATCAGATTTTAAGTGATGGAACATTTCCTCAAATTTGGGTTTTTGAGGTTTGAGCTTTAGTTCATTCCTGTTCTGCTTAGGAATTGTGGGTTTCAAACTTCAGAAGAACACCTGTGTTTCACCAGTGGATGTGGGGAAGCCAGTCAGCCCCCAGTGCAGCCACTGGTTTGATTTTACTGGCAGTACTGGGGGATGTTACTGCTAGTCTGCTTAAAGACACTTACGGTGTTCCGTATCAACAGCTGGAGCGCTTTCTCAGCAACTCCCTCTGTCCTCATCCAACTCACCCAAGCTGTTGTGTTCCTCGGCAGATCATCAAGGACCGAGTGTTCTCCCACACCTCCAGGAACAAGTACATGTGGAACTCGCTGCCAGGAGGTCTGCTGGTCCTGCCGGAGTACTCCACCCACCTAGCACACTTCCCCTTCTACTACCTGGGACTAGGTAAATGCTTCCTGATGACAACATGGCTGAGGAACTGTCCACCATATGCCTGTCACCAAATCTTTTCTTCTCTGTTTGTCTGAGCTGATTTTTTTTTTAATTTTCAAAACCAAATTTTCATTTTATTTTTGACTATTCATTTTTCTGATTTCTCTGACAACTTGAAGTTGTCCGTGTTAGCTTTAAAACTGGTCACAGATTTATTCCTTTAAGAGTCAAAAGTTACTCAAACATTTTATGATGACAGAAAAGTCACACCGCACACTCGCTGGTGTGACCTATGTCGTACCAGTGAACATGTGGGACTTGTGTTACACTAGTGAACACACGTGACTGATGCTACACCAATGAACATGTGTGTTACACTCTTTCATCAGTGTAACAGTAATCACTGATAAAAGAGTTGTATCATTTGTTTTTACAGCCTTGCAGCAAACAATCGTTCTACCCGACTAAGAAAGAGTGGTAAGGAATTTGAAAACGGAGAAAAACAAATCTGCCACTCACATTTCTTGCTGTTCACATCTAAGCAACACCTGGTTACATGGAGGGGGAACCACGTCAGGCTACACCATCAAGTTCACACCTAAGTCATAGCTAGGCCGCAGCTTAACACAGAAGTATAAATCCAGATTTACTACAGCTAACAGCAAGATATATTATATTTAAAATAAGAGTAATTATGTTCTGTCCAGACCGCTTTAAGAAGATTCTGGCCCACCATCTGGTGGCTCAGTAGAGGGAAGTGGTTCACCACCAGTACTGTGTATGGTGGGGATGGTGCCAGGTCTGGGCTAAACCCCATACAATTGTCATGGAAGGGAACTCTAACTATGGAGATCAAAACTGTTTTTGTACCAGACTGTAAATATGTTCATTTCTGCTTTAAAGTTGGATATTTTAAGATGGAGGTCAGTGGAAATGAACTCACTGTTGGATTGAGACCCTAGTGGCCAGAAGAGGAACTGCATGGTTTAGCACTTGACCGTTGGATTCATTGTTTTTCTTTTTGCGGTGTGTTTAGGGGTCAGTCCTGGTCAGGAGTTCACCGCCGTCATCCACGCCGTGTCCCCGTTGGTCTCCCAGTCGCAGCCAATCATGAAGCTGCTTCAGGTGGTCTCCAAGTCCAAGTACTGCTCACAGGTGAACAAACTATCGAGTTCAGAACAGAACTGAAAGAAGCTCGGTTTAGCTTGAACACGCCCAGAAAAAAGAGGAAGACTCACAGATTAGTTCTTGGCATTTTATTATA